>JASDQU010263040.1:4405-15511 GCA_032191745.1 Picea mariana | reverse complement strand
AATTGATATATGAATGACATATAATACCCACAAAAAATTTATGATAGTTAATCAAGGTGGATGGTGCCATGTCAAATGCGTTCTTGAGGTAACTAACTTACAGGAAGACACCAACTCAAAAAATTTGTGCACTCAGGGGTAAAAGTGCTTGGAAAGTAGATTTTGGATATCGCGAATTCAAGAAAACTGCTTAAATGTAATAGAGCATTGAAACTAAAGTTGAATTTCAAACCGAAAATGGTTTTATTTTCCCAGCCAGACTACGATAGTTTTACTATGCCTTCGTAATGTTTGAAAATATCTAGTCATTCCCTTCATTAGCATATTCAGAGGCATGTATCCTATGCATTTCTCAGGAAATCTTGCAGATGTAATGGGCTTCGGGCATCACATTTACCCTAAATGTGTTGGATAATCAAGCATATGAATGAATATGTGCCTATAGTCCTGATCATTTTCATTGATTTCCATTCGTATAGCTGCACATTCCTTTCTAACAACGACCACACTCCTCATTGGCAGTTTTACACATACAAATGTCTCAAATCACATCCCATGCTCGTATAGCTTTTGTAAGATGTGCAGTTGTTCTTGACTTAGTGTCTGACGTTTGAGTTATATCACCCATTTGGTACTTAGAAAGTGAGAAAGAGCTTGACAAACACATGAGTGAGACAAACACATACCAACTTTAAATAGTTAAAATTAACAACTTTTCACATTTATTTATTCTTTAAATAATTTTTTTTAAATATTTACAATATCAATTTAGAGGAAGTTTGATTCGTAAACTAGAGGCTTGTAGCCTAACCGTCTCACCAACATAGAATTCTATGTTAAAATAATTATAACTTTCGTTGTTTAGATGTTGGATTTTTTTTTTTGACCAATCAAGTCGCAAGTCGAGTCAAAAAGAAATAATGAGTTAAGTCGAGTCGGGAAATGCAAGTCAGGTCAAAGCAAAAATTGAGTCGGGTCGAAGCAAAAATTAAGTCAATAAATGCAAGTCTAAATTACTTAAGTCGAATTTACCCAAGTCGAAATTACTCAAGTCGGATTCACCCAAGTCGAGTAGACCAAGAGATGTCCACTGGTTGAATGGGGAAGGAAATTCAAACAAAAGGGAAACCAAGTCGATATTTTAGTGAGTAACCACTGGAAGGAATGTTTGAGGGAGAATTTACTCACCAGTAATGTCAAATAACATTTTGGAACAAATTTGGGTAACCCACGGTGCATAAAAATGTAGGAGTGAATTTTAATATCCCTCGAAAAAAAAAATGTTTGCATGTTGATTTTAATATTCGCGCACAATCAAGAACGTTTCAGAAGTCAATTTGGTATATGACAATGAAGGAAAATGTTTTGGGAAAATTTGGTAGTAGGAAAGTTTGCAAAAATGTGGATATGGTTCGTGGGCAGCTAATGAACACCCAGATAATGTCAGACTTAGGTATATATGATGTCTATGATTTATGGCCAAAAAAAAAATGCCCAACGAGGTCGAGAATGAGCTCAATGACTAAAAACAAAATTAGAAACCCCCGAATGAATAACAACGGATCTAGAAGGAGGGTCATCGATTTCCAGCCTATGAATTCATTGCACGACTACAATTAAAGAGTTGTTAGTCTAGTGTATTAACCCAGTGAGAACCAGATTAATATAAAACAATCTCATACAATAACAATACACATTTCTCGTCTCTAGAATATACACAAATGACCATTAAATTACAGTGTAGACATTAACCATTCCTAAGCAAATGTAAACCATGACAATCATCACACATAGATTCATATTTTTACCCTAGAAACCCAAACGGGAAAATCAACATTATTTTGGCTTCGACCAGGCTCTTATTTATTCAGCAATGGGCAAGTTACATGCTCTCTGGTACATCTCTATCCTCCTCAGTAACATCTGGGCAACCTCTCTACAACATTAACGAATCACAACCAAATAACCCCTTTCACATTGTGGGGATGCACTATATAGAATGTTGAGTCGAATAGGAGGACAACTAGAAGGTCAGGCGTCCCCAATGCTTGAACTTCTCTCCAGTTCATTTATCCTCCATTTTTTTTTAATTATGAGTGTCTCTTTGTTCCTTTTCATACAACCATATACAACCTAAATTTACATACATTACATACAAAATTGGACATCAATCATGATGACATGGGGCCCTTCATATCAACAAGTCGATCTCCTTCATCGCCCATAGCCTTAACAATGCCCATGTTGTTCATCTTTGAATTTTGTGCCGATAACCAATTGTTCTTATCGGATATGATTCAGATCACAACTCCCCAATGAGAGGCTTTTGGTCCCCAAAAGATGTCAAGGATAGATGAGGGAACTTTCTTGCAATCTGGTTCCTCTCATACCACTTTTCTTTCCTTGTAGTCTGTCCCTTGAGACCAATCTGCCACATTTCTTGCTATCCTCTGTGATTCGTCTTCTCCTTGTGCTGAAGAATGTGTTTTCCTTCAACTCCTCAAGACCATGAGGTGAAAAGAACATGATTTTCTTCCTCCTCATCCAGCATGGAGGGTTCAAACAACTTCAAATATTCCACGTTCACCACTGAGATGATCTGCATATAAGGTGGAATTTTTAGTCTAAAGATGTTCTCATTCACTTTCTCAATGATATGAAATCACCCATATCTAAGGGGCTTGAGTTTTTTTGTTGATCCTTGCAGTCGTTCATTACTGAGGTAGAACCACACCTTGTCTCCAACACATAACTTATGATCCTCCTTGTGCTAATCATGCCTAGATTTGTACAATTGCTGGCTCTTCTCGAGTTGTTCCTGAATCCTTAGATGTATATGCCTTATCTTGTCCACAAATGTGTTTGCCTTCTATTATTCTCCTTGTAATTATGCTTCTTCCCTTTGTTGTCCATAAACGATGTCAAATGGTGAAGGAGGTAAGTAACCAAAACAAGTCTCGAAAGGGGGCTCATTGGTGGAAGAATGAAGTGCTCTATTATAAGAGTGTTGAATGTAGAATTTATGCTCATCCCAAGTCTTTGGATGTTTGCTGTCAACTTAGTATCAAAGGAAGTGGAGTGCTTCAACTTGGTATCCATTCTTTCCCAAAGTGTTGTCCAAAATTTGCCCAAAATATTGTTTTTCCTATCAGATATGTTGGAGGTTGGCAATCCAAAATGTACCCAGACATGGCTGAAGAATAATTCAATTGCTTCTCTTCCCGATATTGTCTTCTTACAAGGAACGAGCACGCGCATTTTGCTGACATGGTTCACCACAACAAACAAGTAGTCATGGCCTCTATGAGTCATGGGTAAACCTACAAAAAAATCCATTAATATTCTCTCCAATGGCATGTTTTGGTACTGGAAATGGTATGTACAAACCAAGTTTCTAGTTGCTTGTCTTACTAGTGTTGCAAAGAACACAACCTATAACAAACTTTGCCACCTTCTCCTGCATCTTTGGCCAATACACATATCGCTGCAGATTCGCCACTGTATTTGTCACACCAAAATTCCCAGCAAATCTAGAAGTGTGTTCTTCTCTCATCAATTGCACTCTTATGTCCTGAAATATGAATATTTTTCCCAGCTTGTACAATAGCCCATCTTGGATGTAGTATTTATTTCCTTCCATGACAACAACTATCATTTCCTTTAGCTGCTTGTAGACTTCCTTGAAATCTTCATATCCCTCATAATATTCACTCAAAAGTTCATGAGTGAAAGGATCAAGATACATTATCATTACAATTGTTGAAATCTTCTTCAGTGGTGGTTGAGAGAGCATGTTTGCTAGTTTATTCGTGACTTCTTTCTTGTACTTAATCAACAAATGAAACTATTTCAAGAAACCTAACCACTTGTAATGTCTTAATTGATGCATATTGCTCCGACTCTATAGATATTGAAGAGGATGATGATTTGTGTGTATGATAGTCTATTTCCCCAAGAGGTAATGCTTCCACTTCTTCACTGCTTGTACAATTGCAAAGAGCTTCTTATCATATGTGGGATAGTCAAGCACTGCTCCATGAAACAACTCTGAATGATATCACATAGCCCTTCCTCCTTGCATGAGTACTTCTCCTAATGTATATCCACTAGCATCAGTCTCCAGCTCAAATGATCGTTGCAAATTTGGCATGGATAACACTGGAGCATCACTGATTTTCTTTTTCAAGTCTTCAAATTCTCTTTCTTATGTCTTACCCCAATGAAAGTTATTTCCTTTGAAAGTTATGGCATGCAATGGTGCTACTATTGTGGAGAAGTTGACAATGAAATTTCTCAAATACTGAGCTTCTCCCATGAAACTCTTGATCTTTGTTACATTGGTGGGAATAGGCCAATGTGTCCAAGATATATCAAGGAAGTCTTCCCAAACTCACATTTCTGCAAGTTGGAAATCAACCGATTATTCTTCAAGGTCTCTAATACCTGTGTTACATGTGAGAGGTGCTCTTTCCAAGTGTTGTTGAAGATTAGTATGTCATCAAGATATACTATTAAAAAAGAGTCAATGAAGGGATGTAGTACATCGTTCATGAGTCCCATAAATGTTGCACGTGAATTGCACAATCCAAAAGGAATTACTAACCATTCATACAAACCTTAACCAGCTTTGAACTTTGTCTTCCACATGTCTTATGCTTTGATCCTCACTTGGTGGTAAACTGATTTGAGATCCAACTTAGTGAAGAATTTAGCTTGTTGCAGTTGTTCCAACAAGTCATCAATCCTTGACAAATCATATCTATTCTTGATGGTGATATTATTTAGGGCATGATAATCAACGTATATTCTCCAAATTCCATCTTTCTTCGGCACCATGATGATGGGTGAACCACACAATGATGTACTGGGTCTGATGACTCCCAGCTCCAACAACTGGTGCAACTGCTTCTTTACTTCATCTTCTTCGATGATGGATTGCCCATACAACCCAATGTTAGGCAATGGTGATTCCGACAACAAATGAATCTCATGTTCAACCTCTCTCTTGGGTGGCATTCCCTGAAGACTTTGAAACACTTCCCTATAGGATTCAATCAATTGTTTTAATTTTTTATGTTGGTTTCCATTACATCCTTCCAAGGATGCCTTCATCTCCAACTTGTTTCCTTCTCCTTGTTGTTTTCCTTCTCTCGGGAACAACGAGACAAATTTTTTTATACCACCCATGATTCTTCTTTCCTAATGAGCACTGATCAAAGAGAGATTAGCTTTATCCTTGTGCATTTATGGCATAATATTTTCCATCCTTGACTATCTTGTATTGGTTTGATATCCTTCTAAAAATGGCATCCCTCACATACAAATATGGGCTTTCCAAGATGACTCCACATATGTCTAGAGGAACGACATGTGCAACTACTTCATCAACAAAATTTTGATTGATAGAAAACTTAAATGTGCATTGCTTGCTCACTTTCAATTCCACATCTTGCCTTACCAACCTAGGGGGTATGGATGTCGATGATCTTGAGTCTCCAACCCAATTTGCTCAACCAATTGTGTAGATATCAAGTTGGATTGTGAACTTGGAGTGAACAAACAATCCACCTTGCTTTGATTCATGTGGATTTTAATGTAGAAAAGTTTAGTCATTGCCTTCTCCTCCTTGTGATTGCAACCATTTAATGACACCTCTTTCTGAATATTAGTGTAGTTAATCTTACCTTTTGGGTTTAATGTGCTATCCACCCATTCCTCAACATCCATTGATATTAATACTTTCTTCTTCTTTTTCTGAAAATATTTGGGGCGCTTCTCAAGGTGCAATTTCCAACAATTCTCCTCTGTGTGTTCCTTTCGATCACATCCTTTACATTGTTGGATGGAAGGTGTTTCTTCTTGTGTTTTTGCCACAAATTTCTTCTCATTCCACTTATTTTTTTTCTTCTTTCTCTATTCCTCTTGTGGTTCTACTTGTTGGTGAGGATTTGTTTGTTGCTTCCGCTTGTCTCCCTCAAGGTATTGTGCTTGAATGTTTGCCTCATAAATTTTCTTTGGTCTGAATAACATCAATTTCCTATGAATCTAAGGAAAAAATTCCCCCAAATACGTGACCAACATGTCTGGACTTTTGAGAGAGACTCTCACCTGAGGTATGTCGTGAACTCCTTCACTAATTGTCCTTGTCTCTGTCTGAAGTAATGCCATACTATTTTTTGGTGTACCTCATATCCTATTGGATAAAAATGATATTTGATCATGTTCTTAAACACTTCCCAGCCAGTCATCAGTGGCTCATTTCCTAGTGCTTTTTTTACTGCATCACTCTCCCACCATGTCAAAGCATGGCCTTCAAGCGTCAACTGAGCAAAATAAATATTTTTTTTCCAGTTACTTCATTTTTTTTCCATCTATTGTAGCCATTGGTTCAACCTGATAGCATCCACTTCTCTAGCATAAGCTTTATGTCCACCTTAGCCTCTACACGAAAAGGTACCTATGTCTTGTTGCAACTGCACTCTCCCATTTCTGGCTCAGTCTTACATTCTGTCTCTAGATTATTTTCTTCCTTATTGGGGCCTTCATGCCCATCATCTGTTGATGGTGTTTCCTTTCCCTTCACTACCAATATTTATGACACCATTGATGTCAACATGGAAATACTCTATTCAAATTGATCCAACCTAAACTTGTGATCTTCTTCCTCTTCACCTTCATAATGTTCCCCTGATATTCTTGATGCTCTACTTCACTCTATCCATGACAATAATTCTTTTCCCTATATTTTCTAATCACTATGGGTACTTACCATACATTCCTCACTGAATGTGTTTGAACATATTCTTTTATACCATCTGATCCGTAAATGGGAGGATTATATCCTAACAGTCTCACCAACACATAATTCTTTGTTAAAATACTTATAACTCTGGTTGTTTAAATGTCGAAAAAAAAATATTAACCAATCAAGTCCCAAGTTGAGTTGGAAATAAATAATGAGTCAAGTCGAGTTAGGAAATGCAATTCGAGTCGAAGAAAAAATTGAGTCATGAAATGCAAGTTGGGTCGAAGAAAAAATTGAATCAGGGAATGCAAGTTGAAATTACTCAAGTCAGATTTACCCAAGTCGAAATTACTCAAGTCAGAATTACTCAAGTTGGATTTACCCAAGTCGATTTGACCAAGAGATGTCTACCAGTTGAATGGCGAAGGAAATTTGACCAAAAGGGAAACCAAGTCGAATGTTTAGTGACCAACAACTTGAAGGAATGTTTGAGGGAAAATTTACTCACCAATAATGTCAGAAAACGTTTTGGAATGAGTTTGGGTAAAACCCACAGTGCATAAAAATGTAGGGGAGTCAATTTTAATATCCCTTGAAAATTAAAAACATTTGAAGGTCAATTTTAATGTTCGTTGGCAATCAATAATGTTTCAGAAGTCGATTTGTCATACAACAACGAAGGAAAATGTTTTGGGAAAATTTGGTAGCAGAAAAGTTTGCAAAAACATGGATATGGTTTGTGGGTAGCTAATGAACGCCCAAACAACCCCAAACTTAGGTATATATGATGTCTATGATTTATGGCCAAAGGAAAAACGCACAACAATCTAGAGAATGAGCTCAATGACTAAAAACAAAATTAGAAACCCCCGAATGAATAACAACGGCTATAGAAGGAAGGTCGTTGATTTCCAACCTCTGAATTCATTTCATGGCTACAATTAAAGAGTTGTTAGTCTAGTGTATTAAACCACTGAGAACCAGATTAATATAAAACAAGCTCATACAAAATAAATACAAATTTCGCGTCTCTAGAATATACATGTATGAACATTAAAATACAATACATAAATTAACCATTCCTAAGAAAACATAAACCACAACATTCATCAAACATAGACTTAGATTTTTACCCTAGAAACCAAAACGGGAAAACCAACATTCTTTTGGCTTCGGCCATGATCTTATTTATTCAGCAATGGGTAAGTTACATGCTCTCTGGTACATGTCTATGCTCCTCAGTAACATTTGGGCAACCTCTCCACATCATTTACATTCAACGAATCCCTTTCCCATTGTGGGGATACCTTATATAGAATGTTGAGTCGAATGGGAGGAAAAATGGAAGGTTAGGCATCCCCAACACTTCAACTTCTGTCCAGTTCACCTCTCCTCCATTTTTTAAATTATGAGTGTTTCTTTATTCCTTTTCATACAACCATATACTACCCGAATTTACATACATTACATACAAAATTGGACATCAATCATGATGACATGGGGCCCTTCACATCAACAAGTTAATCTCTTTCATTGCCCATAGCCTTAACAATGCTTGTGTTGTTCATATTTGAGTCTTGTGTCGATAGCCAATTGTGCTTTTCGTATCTGATTCAGATCAAAGTTAGTTCATACAAATTTTCTTGTAATTGATCTTCATTAACTAGGACTAAGTTAATCCATAAAAAGACTACTTTGTTATTGAGAATAATTGTTTTAGGAAAAAATGAAATTCCTTTTCGAGAGACTTGATACTCTAGTTATCGTATATGGATGTGGAGTTTGGGGTTACAATATCTCCAAAGTGTTAGCCCATGGATTACCTTACCAATCACTAAGTCTTCATGTCACTTTTAATTGTATTATTCATTTGGGATAATATAGATTTATCTTCAAATGATGACTAAGTGAGTTAGTTAGGATTGTATAGCTTAATCACCATGCAAGGTTTTGGGGTCTAAAGAAAATCTTTCTATGAGGTGGCAACATCCATTGTACTATATATTTGTAGTATTGGAATGAATACAATTGAGTTGACTTAATCTTTTTTGTGATTTTATTTTCTATATTTTAACATGGTATCAGAGCAAGGTTTCGATCCTGGGACCTGCATTGTCTTCAACATTGATTATTAGAGTAATCTCCTTCCACCTTAAAGGGGGGATGCACACAAATGAGAATCGAGTCAATGAATCTCTAACGATACTCTCTTATATATTAAAGGGAGGTACACTAATTAATGAAGATTGTTTGAGGTAAACTAAAACTACCATTGAAGTGAAAATGGTTAGTGGTTAACCAAAACCATCAAATACAATGATGAATTGGTTTAGGGTAACCCACATGAAAACCCATGAGTTTTCACATTTTAGTGAACAAAGGGGGAATATTGATGATGGTTGTCAGACTTGAAGTTTTGACAACAACAAACAAACAAAACACTAAATGGGAAACAACATTAGTAACAAAGAGCATTGTAAAGATTTAATCACTTGTAATAAATCTTTGATCGAGAATTTTGAGGTTTCTTCCACTTGTCATATTTTGTGTGACACTCATTGATTCAAGATTTGAATAGTTCTAATAGGAAATTTGGCTTACTAATCAACAATTATTTGGAAAAAATATGGTTCAATATCTTGAAGTTGAATCATATAAAGGATACATTGGGATGTTGTTTGATACCTAAAAGTGTCAAAATCTTTTAGTGGTCATCCCAAACCACTATATACATGTTATCGATTGGTTATAAGTCATCCCAAACCATCAAATTTATAGAGCACTTCAACGATTCATTGATATTAGAGTGGTGACACTACATTCACCAATTAGTAGAAGACACCAACTTCTTCCTAGTTAAATTACTTGGAAAATGATTAGATTGTCAAATAATTAGGAATTGTTCAGACATTGGAAACTTTCCACTTCTATATTTCATCTCTCTTCGAGTTCATTTTAGATGAACCATCTAGCATCTAGATTTGACGGTTTTTCAAGTCAATTTTTCATTGAAGCTCAGAAGGGATTTTTGAAAGATCCAACATATCAATGTTTCCATTAGTGATTATTGCTTAGTTGGTATAGATATATAGATCTATGATTAAGGAGGGGGTGTTATCCTATGGATTTCCTTACCAATCACTAAGTCTCTATGTCACCTTTAATTGTATTATTTGTTTATGATAATAGTGATTTATCCTCAAATGATGACTAAGTGAGTTAGTTAGGATTTCCTAGCCTAATCACCATGCAATGTTTTAGGGTCAAGAGTAAATCTCTCTACGAGGAGACATCATCCATTGTACTATATATATTTGTAGTATTGGAGTGAACACAATTGAGTTGGATTAATCCTTTTCCATTATTTTATTTTCTATATTTTAAAACATAAATAACCTTGCGGGATCTTAGAGGAAAATCTATCAAATCTACAATCATTTTATAATTATAATATTAAAAGTAAAAACAATACATGTTGTCTTTAATCCTCATCTTAGAACATGATCCTCCACCAATTGAGAGTGTCCCTATGATTAAGTATGTAATGTACAACAACACGATATATAACATGAACTTGACAAGGATTTGTAGCATTGATTCATATTCTAGACAAAGTCACTTGCAACTTAAGAGAAGGTGGCATAAAGATGCTAATTATTGGCTAAACTATTGGAGAATAGATAGGGATGCCACTTTGTAGAATAGTGATACCATTAATCAACGATACTATCATAGCTAAATTTAAAGAGAAAATGTAACAAAATGAAAAATATAAAATAAAAGAAAAATAACATACTATAAACATATTCTTAACCTGAGGGTTGCACAATCCTAAAATGTTATGCAATGAAATAATTTCTAACACTTATTCTTAAAAAGTATTGCATATCTTTATAGTAGATTGGTTTTCATATATATATGTACAGGATCTATCTTCATTGCATGAAGAGTAGCGAGGTTCTCTACAACCGAGTATGGGGAGGAGATGTAACATTACATGACAACAACAAAATAATAATAATTATAATAACTAATTACATATTGTACCACAACACTATACAAACTAATATGGGGCTAAACGTGACAAGAATAAATAAATAAAAAATAACTACATATTGTACCACAACATCTAAAATATTCAACCACCATCACAACACTCTACAACCCAATACAGGGCTAAGTGTGACAATAATAAATAAATAAATAAATAATAAATAATACCACAACATCTAAAATATTCGATGAGCATTAATCCTGGAACTATCAACCACCGAAAAAGATCAAATTTGTTAAGCTAAATGAATTAATAGATGACATACAATTAAATGATTAAAAAATTTACACCTTAAGAAATTTGATCC
>JASDQU010263038.1:1924-15494 GCA_032191745.1 Picea mariana | reverse complement strand
CCTCTCCTCCTAACCTAGCACCTGCTACTCTTCCACATCCTAAGTTCAAAGAGCATCTCCCTAGGTTTTTAGGAAATAACATTGTCACTACAAACGAACACCTAGTGGCATTTTATAATGCTTGTCACAACATAGGAGCAAATGACGACAAGACTTGCATGCGCTTATTTGTCAATTCCTTGGAAGGAAAGGCTGTGGCCGATTTCTTTGACCTTCCTCCTAAGATTCAGTCTACTTGTGAGGAGTTAGTCTATTGGTTCATATCCACTTATGGACAATCTAAAATCTCAGCTGAGCAGTTACGGGAGTATAATAACATCGCCTATAAGGATGGTGAAACCATCAAGTCCTTCAACTTGCGTTTCACTAAGCTATACCATCAAATCCATGAACTCATTCGACCTCAGAACCAAGCCGCTTTCATGCATTACTACAATGGATTACCTTCTCCCTATCATCATAGGCTTGAGGTAAAAGCCATTGATAACCTCGATTTCGCTCTACATACTTGTTTAGAGTATGAAGAACAACTCGAAAGAACAGGTCTTCCCCAGGGATAATCAGTTAAATAGACAGACATGTCCGCCCTCGTACATAGAGTACAAGATATGAATAATCATATGATAGCATATGAGTTAAAGGGAAATGCCTCCCCTATAACCCCTAGAGCTTCATCCTCTTCTTCACCCTCCTTTAGAAACCCAATTGAAAATAATTTTCAGCCCAAGGTTATTTTTCCTCGAAGTTGGTGTAACTTTTGCGAGGAACACCACAAGGAAGCTAGATGTGAGGTAAGCGAGTGTGCCAGAGATAAGATCTTTAGTAAAAGACCATAAACTACCACCGTTGTCCTAGATTTTACAGAGCCGAAGGATGTCATGATCATCAATACTAGGAACAAATCTTACACTCCCAAAGGCAAATATGATCCTCCCCGCAATTCTTCTAGCCCATGCTCTTCATCACCAATTGCTACGGTTCAAGTTCCTAAGGTTCCTGATAGTCAAGGAACAGTTTCCCGTTTCCCCTCTTCCAAATACAATATTCATAATCAGTTGGCCAACATCAAATCATATACCACCCTCCTGGACATGGTTGTCGTCACTGAACAACAGAGGCATCTAAAAAAATTTATGGAAGGAAAGGATTTTGTTGTAGCCAACCTCTCTGAGGGGGTGAATGAAGAGGATTCGTCTGTAATTAAAGTAGGTGTACATAACTTTAGATACCCTGTAAAAAATCCCCCTTTTTATATTTCTGTAAAGATTATGGATAAGATCGCCCATTATTGCCTCATTGATGGCGGTTCGGGCCTAAGTGTGATGTCGAAGATTATTATGGAAGAGCTAGGCTTGTCTTGTACAAATGAAAACACCAGTAGCATGATCTCTTATAATAGTCTACAACAAACAACCATAGGCGAGATTAAAGATGTGACCTTAATTTTGTGCGCACACCCTGAAATAAAGACAACCCTTAACATTCAGGTAATTGACATGCCGGTAAGAAATTACTCAATCATCTTGGGAAGAGATTGACAAGCTTTGACGGGTGGATACCTCTCACTCAACGGGACACATTTATCCGTTCTTCGGAATGGTAAAAACATTATAGTCCTTAGAGAGGGGAGGATTTCACCTTACATAGAGAGTGTCCCACAACCTAATGTGAACTATATCGAAGAGGACCTAGGGGTGTATTCCATCTTTGTTGAGGAAGATAATATCCCCTTGGAACAGATTGATTTAAATGATGGTATGTGGCACATGCACTTCGATGGTTGATGCTCTAGTGAAGGTAACAGAGCTGGCATAATCTTATAATCTCATGTTGGGAAGATTCATAATTTTTCTTACAGGGTGGAGTTTGCTTGCACAAACAATGTCACTGAATTATAAACCTTATTATTAGGCATTGAAAACGCTTATAATCTTGGTTGTGGTCACATTTCAATTTTTGGGGATTCCGAGCTTGTTGTGAAACTTGTACGTAAGATTTAATCTCCTAGCAACAAGTTGATGAAACGATATACCCAAACTGTTTGGGCACTTATCTCGAACATATTATTTTTCAACATCACTCATTATAAGAGGGAATTGAACTCAATGGCTGGTCGGTTAGTTATTTTTGCACCCTCTCCTAATCGACAACTTCTACCACATAGACCTGATTGTACTTTCCAATCTCTATATCGTCCACATCCCTGAAAATATAGAATCTTGGCAGGTCTTCTCTAGCGATGAGAGCATCTGTGCTTTCATTCAAAACGAACCCTATAAGCCAAAGGAAATCATATCCATAGAAGATAACAAGATTCCAAAAGGCTTGACTCCTCTAAAGAGTTCGTTTTCATCAAGTGATATAGGCAATAAAGAGAAACAGAAAGAAAAGGAGTTGAAAAGGAAGGTGGGTGAAACCATCTCCTTGAATATTGGGACACCCGAATCTTCAAAGAATGTGAAAATAGGTGCCCAATGTTCTGATAAAAAGAAGATGAAGTTTGTCGAGATACTTGGGGGATTTCAAGATGTTTTTTCTTGGTCTTATGAGGATCTTCATGGTTTTGATCCTGGTCTTATACCGCATGTCGTCCCCATCAAGGAAGGCATAAAACCAGGTAGGCAAAAACAAAGACATGTCAACCCTGCATTGAAAGCAATTATTCGAAGGGAGTTGGAAAAATTCTTGAAAGCGGAAATCACCTTTCGGGTCAGGTACCCTGAATGGGTTTCCAAATTGGTTTATGTTCTGAAAGTCACTGATCATATTAGCTTCTGCAATAATTTCCGCACATTCAATCAGGCTATTATGAAAAATCCTTTCCCTCCCCCTAATATTGAAATGATTATGCAGCAAGTTGTAAGGTCACAGATGAGGCCCTTACTTGACAGTTTTTTTGGTTACAATCAAATAAAGGTTAAAAGGGAAGATGCATACAAGGCCACCCTTATTACTAATTGGGGTACCTTGACCTACGAACGTATGCCTTCTGGATTATCTATTACAAGCACGACTTTTAAAGGATCTATGCAAATAATTTTCATTGATTTGATCGGTAAGATTACTCATGTTTACCTTGATGATCTAATCATATACTCTAAAGGAATATCGGTTACCTTAAAGTTTCAAAAATTATGGTTGGGTCCTTTCAAGATCGCTTTTGTCCTGGGTACTAACTCTTACATCCTAAAATATTTACAGGAGCGATTATTCTCCTACAACACTAACGGTTCTCACTTGAAACATTACATGGACCCAACTTGAAAAGCTTTAACGTTGTTTGAATTTTCTGTATATTAGTAGTCTAGCTTTGGTTTCAATTTTTTCACTGCTTTTATTTCTACTTTACAATAGTTTGATTTCTGCTTTATGTTTTTAACGATTCTTGTTGCTTTTACATTTCTATCACTATATTTTTGTTGTTTTAAAGTTTGCAATTTTAATTATGTCATGATTTTTATTGCTTTTTCACCTTTTAGTTGA
Organism: Picea mariana; assembly: GCA_032191745.1. Taxonomy (NCBI): domain Eukaryota; kingdom Viridiplantae; phylum Streptophyta; class Pinopsida; order Pinales; family Pinaceae; genus Picea; species Picea mariana. The sequence goes on along the minus strand of JASDQU010263038.1, from coordinate 12,011 downwards.
TTTTGGGTCAAGGATAAGTTGTTGGATCAGTTATGCCACAGTGGCACTCCTACAAGATATTGTTAGTCAATAACAATCAAGCTTACACAGTTGTTACGATGTCCCCCATGAAAGCACTTGAATTTGGTATCTGCTTTCACTGTTGTCTTATAAAGAAACTGGTTATCTCTCGCTTCTGCTTTCCAATCCTTCATCCATTTGAGAGTCTAAAAGAGCAAGTCCATAAAATTTTCTCCTTGAAGTAAAGAGCAGGTTTCGGTTGAATGATTATGCATACAAGGATAAACCCCCTCATACTTAACATTTTTCATAAGTTATTCCCAAATTCCCGGTCATTTTTCCATTAAATCCGCTCACTTCCCCCTATTGCATAATCATCCTGGTTATATCTTCTTGATCTGTTGTTCTTGGTTTGCGAAACCATGTATTCTGGGTTCTAAATATGTTGAAAACAAATTTCCCTGTGGAGTCATTAGTTTGTTGACGATAAAAATCACACTGAGGATTTTGCCCGCAAAGTATTGCTAAAAGCCTATTATTATAAACTAATGATATATACAATACTAGTAGTTGGGACCCCCTTGTAGATTTGAAGATCATAGATATCTTGTTATACATTTTATGATGTTCAATGATGCTTACAGGGCTCTACATGATTGATGATGAAATACTGGTTCTATTTGCGACAAATGGCAGATGGATAATGCATGCTATGTGTGGGTTTCGTTATTCTAAATTCTCAATTCCATGTCATGATGGCTTATGTGAACTGTTATTACAATGCTATTGGCGCCATGATCTATTACATGTTACACTTGCACAAAACACATATTAGTTATGACAAAAGATAAAATAAATATGGAATAAATCTAAGGAGAAGAAACTAAACTATGCTACACTATATGCATTTGAAAATTAAAAGGGTTGATGTTAGTCCTAACTAGAAATGTTAGTGGATGTTAGTGGCTATGCGATTATTATTGAGTTATATATGGAGCGCATGTGATATATGTTATGGTTTTGGACATTGGTTAGTATAGATAGGGTGGCGCACTTGGCAAGTAATGGGTGTTAGTTTCGATGCATGGATTAGTTGATGGATGGTTGGCGTGTACTAAGTAATTGAATGAGTAGAGGATGGAAGCAACGTGCATTTACTGCACGTCACTCCATACCTCTCCTACTGGTCGTCACCCTAGCTTGGCTATTGTTCAATCGTTGTTCGTTGTGGTCAAGATCTGATTTTCAGGCAAGGAAAGAACTGCTCAACCAAGCTCGCGTTTTTAAGGCTATTTGGTTACATGTATGTTTCTTTTGCGCCAACCATGAACTCGCTCTGTTTATGAAATAGATGTTGGCTCGGTGATGTATTGGTCTGTTCTTTTCTTGAGGTTGGAAACTGTGTAAACTCGTGATGTTTCTCTGGAATGGTTGTTGTGTGTTATTCATTGCAAATGGAAAAATTGGATGGTTGAAATCATGGTTTCATTGATTATTCTGAGTGGTGGAAGCCATGAAGGCTCTCTGTTGTCTTTATGGGTTTTTGTTGGAGGGTTTCATTTGGTCCAGAATTGTTGGCTATCTCCACACAGTTCTTGTAAACACACCCAGTCGTTTTGGATGTTATGGGGTTGTTGTGTTTGATTTTGAACCACCTTGGGTCATTGCTATCGTTTTCGCCTGGTCATGGGCTCGTGTATGATTTTGGTTTCTGCACAATTGGTTATAGTGGCTATTATTCCAATATGCTTTCTTTAGGGTTGGTTGCTATTACATGGCTCTGCATTTTTACCAGCATTATTCGGTTTTTTGGGAAAACCATCAGGGTTATACCCATGCGCGTTCTCGGGGTTATTACTGGCCAGTAAGGAGTCTCTGCTCCTCTATTTATAGTCTCTCCTACCTGGTATGAATTGTCACCCTGTCATACAAGTTAATGGTTATATGGCATGTGTGTCCACCGTGTTGTTTCGAAGGGTTCTCACCTGTTGTTGATATGGTCGACTCCAGTCTCCTTGTGTTTCAGTGATCGAACGAACCCTTGACTATTTTCTTATTTTCGTTGGGACCGAGCCTGATTTTGATTAACTCATAGTCACACTATGTTGGTCATCTGGTTGACTGTTATAGTTGTTGGGTAGTATTTCCAGTGGGGTTGATTATTGGCTCATCCTTGTTGATCGGGTTAATTACAGAGTTGATGAAATAGCGTTGACAGTGGTTTTTATTATTGGTATTTAGTCGTTGCATTATGTATTATAACAATTGAATCGATAGCTCAACATGGTTAATTAGTTGATTCAAGAAATGAAATGGGCACATAGTCCCTGCCTCTTGTGTTGTAACATTTGGATTGTTAACTCATCATTGTTTTATGGTTTGATTGGGAGTATGCCTCTTAGCGTTATGCGTTGGGTTGTGTGTTTTCCACATCATGGTATAAGTTGAAATGATGGTTGTTGTTACTGTGTGTTTTAATTGTCACTCGGGATTATTGCAATTTAAAATCGTGATAGCTGTGACTGGGTTGTTTGTTGTGTATGTTTTATGGATATCCTGCATTGTATCAGAGAAGGGCACGGGTTTTATAACAATATGGTTTCATTACAATTTAATTATTAAATTGATTAGAGGAATGGAATCGCACACTATTTTAAAAGAACTTGTGTCTGTGTTTGATTTGAGGAGATAATTCATGGACATTGATCGATGTTTGTATGCCGAACAGAGTGAAACAAGTGTTTGTGTGTTCATGTGAAATTTGTTTTAAATATAATGGGACAAATGAGAAGAAACAAAATTCTTATACATGTTGTTTTGGAAGGCTTGTTATTTTGAATATGATGACATCGTGTTAAAGAGTTAAATGTGAACAGTGAGCAAGTTAACACACAGTGATGGTTAAATTATACACAATGATTGTTTAATTGATCACAATAATTATTTGGCTAGTGTTGGATCATTTCAATTAAATACATAAATGTTTTATGGATTACTTAATGAATTTTTCAAACAATATCCGCTCTTTTCCCCTACCACTATTTCACTTTTTCACTAATTACAATCCCCTCACCTTTTGATATCCATTATCCACTCCTTGTTCCTAAAATTTAATTACAGTTAAGAAGAACTTTGTATTTTGACAATTTAAGATCGCAAGGATGGATTACAGTGATATGTTCTTTGGTTTACATTAGAGTTGATTGTTTGTTGTCTGTGAGCAATAATTGTGATCTTTTCCCCCTCATTTTAACATTTTTTGCTCAATTCAACCCCTCGCATATCCCATAACCTTTTTTCACCCCCTGTTCATTGACAATGATTAAACAATTTGTATGAATTGGATTGAATGAGTCTGATATGTTGCTGAGCCAAAATTTATTTCATATTTTAAAAGGAGTTGTCATGTATGGTTGTAAAGGAAACTATTTGCTAATCAATTATGCATACAGGAATGATTTTTTTCAGCCAAGGTAGCCATGGCAGAAGTAACCAAAGAAGAGTTAATTGGAACAGGGGCCCTGGAAGGCCAAGATTCTCCATTCACTTTGATGTTGACTCACAAGAGTTAGGCTAGCTATTTCAAGCTGGGTTTTTTAATTGGATTGGGCAAGGAGTTGTCCAATCTAAGCCTGAAAGGCCTCCTTTCCAAGCCCCACGGGTCCCTGGTATCCTAGTTCCCCCTCATGTCTCATTGCAACCTGAAGTTCCCAAAAATGATGGATGGCAAGAGATTGTCCACCCGACAATCTCCCAACATCGTGGTTGGACCAATTTGTCTTTACTTGCTCCCTTGCCTATCAATCAAATTGTCCAAGCTACCCTTGTCCACTCACTAGTTCAGTCTTCCCATGTGAGTAAAAGGTTGAAAACCGAGGCCCACCATGCCCCTGACAAAGTAAAAGCCACTACTTCCCCTTCCTCACCCTCCAATGGTTCTGATAAATCCGTGTCCTCTAACATGCATTTGAGGGATGATTGCTCTCATGTGATCAATGAGATTAGGCCTAAAGGCTTAGCACAGCCTAATACAAATTCAGAGAGATCAAAAGGTGAAAACAACAACAAGGGAAGGATTGCATCTCAAAGTGGGAAATATAGATGTTAAGTTTTTATTTATTTATTAATTGTTGAGAACGGTTGACTTCTGAAGTTTTGGATAGCATACTATTTTTGGATATATGAGTAATATATTTTGGAAATAATTTCAAATATCATTGAGACAAATTGTCAAATATGAGTATGATGACGGGAGTCACAAGGAGGGATGTTTTGTTTAATTAACTAGTTGTGTTATGATTGTTAAAAACTAAAGGGAGTCACAAGGGGTCCCACCTACTAGTTATTATTTATTTTAAAACCCTTATTATGATTTATTACTGTCCCCCCTAACTAAAAAGTTGGTTGAGTTTTAGTTAAGTTAACTATTGAAGTAGTTCAACTACTTCAACCAATTCTAATTTTCTTAAAGGCAAAAGGAAAGGGAGGAAAAAGGAGAATAGACGGAGAATCATACTAAGGTTTGCTCTTTGAGTTTTTGTTGAGATAATTCAGTTTTTATTCATTCATTGATTCATTAGAAGCCTAATTATTTTTTATGATAGCAAGGTCCTATTGTAAACAAGAAGATTCAGGGTTGAATTACATCATTCATACACTTGTTTTTCAGAGGTGTTGATCTATCTTTGATAGTCTGTGTAGACTTGTCTGTTTATGAATTAGTTTTCATGATTGATAAAGGCTATTGTGCAGACTCTAGTGGGCAGCAATCTATGGCAAGTTGATCCAGCTTTTCAAGTTCAGTTTTTTTTTATTTTCTGTCAGAAGCCCTTTTGTATGTTTCATCGGGGATGTCTAAGTTTCACTTTGGTTCAAGACTTCCTCAGGAAATTTTGTAAAGAGAATGATTCTTTGATGAATTAGAATGAAATAAATGATTTCTTTCTGTCTCATATGTGTTGATTATTGACTTAGTCTCTTTACTTCTGTCTCTATATTTATTTCAGCATCTGATACGTTCAAAAAATTATATAAAAAATGATTTTTTCAGCAAGCTTTTAATTAAAAAAAAAATAGCCTAAGCACTTGTAAACAAAACTTGTGAATTAGGATATCAATTTTGATGGCTATAAACATAGGGTGATATTTATGTCTATCTTTATTTAGCCAAGCAGGATCTGAAAATGTTTGAGTAAGATCATGTCATATCTTTTCCTCAACAGAATGGTCCTCATAAATTCGGTTCTTCAAGCTATCCCAACCTACCTTTTCTTAGTTCTGGCTGCCCCACAGTCGATCATCAAAACCATATGAAACCAATAGAGAACCTTCCTTTGGTATGGGTAAGATCCTAGAAATAAATGGGCGATGGTCAACTGGGAGAAAGTCTATAAACCAAAGTCCATGGCAGGACTCGACCTCAGGGACCCGGGTAAGTTAACCAACATTATGGATGCTAAAATATGGTGGCGTTGGCTCAACTACCCAACAAAACTCTGGGCTAAAATATGGAATCAAAAATACGCCCCGCACACCAATACTACACAACTCATCAGGTTCAATGACCAGATCCAAGCCTCTAACCTCTGGAAATACCCTTGGGGAAATTGTCCTCTCATATAGGACAATGCTTTCTGGGAAATCGGGGATCGACAAAATGCATTGTTTTGGAGAGATTCTTGGCAACAACTTCCTCCTTTGCACTGTATGGATAGCGTGCACCCCCTCAAGCAAAATTGGCCACATATAGATGATCTTAAAGTCGTCTACCTTTGGCTGAATGTCACTCACCATCCCCCTTGGAGAATCTGGAAAATGCTCCCCCGTGATATGCACATTTCTAAATACTGTAACATACAACCTTGGCTCAACATCGATGCACAAAGGAAAATGCGTATTAGAAATAGATCATATATACTCCGATGGGGACACTCCCCCTTGGGCACATTCAAAATTAAAGAATCCTACATCATTCAAGATAACTTCCATACTCTACCTAATGACACTATATGGAAGTCAAAACTATGGCCAAAGGTATCCACTTTCCTATGGCTTATGGTTCAAAATTGAATCCAATTGGTACAATCTTCAGAAGCATGGATTTATAGGACCCTCTATATGTCATCTATGTCACCAAAAGGAAGAATCAACAGAGCGTTTACTCAATTAATGCTTTATCAGTGGGGAGATCTGGGATCAAGCTTCTCAAATCATGAAGAAAACCAACAGAGCCAGAGATAGTATCATACAAACCATTGAGAATATAGGAAATGGAGCCTTCACCAATCCAATCCTAAATAGGATTTGGCAGTTATTACCAGGTTTCATTGTTTGGCAAATTTGGAAAGAGTGAAACATACACATCTTCCATTCCAAATACTCCCCCCATCCTACATATGGTGTCAAATCTAAGGAAATGTAAAGGAAACCATTAGAGCCCAACATTGTACCCCTGAAGACCTCACTGGCAATCCCAAAGAATCTCTAATCCTCTCAAATTGGAACCTCAACCTACCATGCACCTCACCGAACACTCCTCTTCACCCCACGTCCCTAACACCCAGCCTCACTTCTTGGCGTTTCTCCCCTACAGGCTTTGTTATACTAAATTTTGATGGTGCCTCGAAAGGCAACCCTGGACCCTCAGGATTTGGAGTTGTCCTTAGAAACAACACTGGATAGATCATGTACATATTAGCAGGGCACCTGGGCCATGATACCAACTATTCTGCAGAGATTTGGGGCCTCATCTGAGGGATCCAACTAGCCACTTGCCAAAATCTAAACCATCTAATTTTTTAAGGGGATTCTCAAGTAGTCATCGATATTTCCACCAAGCTCATCAATGGCTTTGATCCAACTAAAGTGTCCCCAAGTTGGCGCATTTTTTTCCCCCTTGAAACCCTTTTCTCTCTGCTTCATCCCTCTCTCACCCTTATCCCTTCTCATGTGAGAAGAGAGGTGAATAAAGTTGTTGATAAACTTGTTAATGAGGGTGTCTCAACCCAAGCAGAGGATATCCTGATTGAAGCCCATCAAACCCCACCTCCACCTCTACCAATCCACTGTAAGGAGCTTGCAGTCAGAGACTCCCCCTCTTGGATGGGGTGACAGCTGGCGACCATGCACATTCGGGAGTTAATATTTCCAATAGACATCCTCCCCTTTGTCCATTTTGCATGAACTGCCTACAAGTGAAGGGAATGTTGGTGCGCCTATGTGGGAAGCTTAAATTAATGGCACCCTCAAAGAGTGAGCTCGATCATGCCAAGCTTGGTATGATTCGCCTACCTATTGTCAACTCGGTTTTAATTGAGCACTTACATATCAAGGAAGTGACAAACATGAATGTAAGCACCGACAATTGTTTCATTGTTCTGGTTATTGCTCATCTTCAGTCTCAGGGATCTCTCTCCCAATCGAATTCCTCATCCTCTGTGTGTCTTCTCTCCCTCTCGTATTCCTTCTCTACCCCATCCCTCCCAATGCCTAGAGAAAAGGGAAAACCCAAGAGAGGATCGAGCTATTATAGTTTTGTTGCTCGCCACCGTCGTCCTGGACCTCCCTCTAAACCAGTTATTCCCCCCGCAGCTCAAGACCACCCTCCTGGACCCCCTCTAAATATTTCACCAAGCTCTGCCCAGAATTGGACGGAGGATGACCAACCCATGGCGTTTGTTGAGGAAGAAATCCATCAAAATCCTCCTCTGGAACCCTTGGAATCCCTTCTCTTCTCTGCTTCAAACATTTTGGAGCCACCCCTTACTTTTGGTCATCCTTCCCTAGTAGATGACTTGGAAATAGACCTGGGTGGATGCCCTATTGAGGAAGAACTTCCAACTTAAGTTCAACAGGAAGACGACTTGGCAATAGACCTAGGTGCCTTCCTTATTGAGGAAGAACTTCCCACTGAAGTTTAACAGGGATATGACTTGGAAACAAACTTGGGTGGTTGCCCTATTGAGGAAGAACTTCCCACCAAAGTTCAGTAGGAAGATGCGGCTCAACCTACAGGTGACTCTCCACCATCGACAACTTCTGTTTCCAGCTTCGCCTAGAACATGGTGCCTCTCTCAGAAGCATCTGCAATTAATTTTTGATATGAGACGGGATGTCGAGGAGTATCTTCATCATCAAACGACCCTCTCTCGTCGCCTGTATGTTTTGTTCGACACCCTGTCAAGCAAGCCAGACAAGAGCAGGTGCCCTACATGTTTCTGTCCCTTCGTGTTTGCTCTACGACCAACCGAGGACGATGGAAATTCAGGTTCGCATAAATTTTAAATTTTTTTTTTTATTAATATGTTTTTTGGTTTAGAACAACCATGGTTGTAGATAGACTGTTAAGAAGTGTGGGAATTTTACCTTGTATCATACATAAACATACATTTGACAGAGTGCCTCCTGGCCTGGTTTCCATTTGTGTGGTAGGACAGGTGGCAATTTTTTATGTGTATACTGTTTTGAAAACATTTGAAGGTAATACAAACTTTTATTCACAAAAAAAATATAATATACTTTATGTTAATATTAATGTTTAATTCTCAATGGGGTGTATGTTTGTGGGATGAAACTAGCCCACATGGCCAGATCTGAGCCCAATGCTGATGAAAACCTGAGTGGACGTGACAAGATACAGGGGAAGGTGGCAAGTACGCTAGATGTCCTTGAAGCCCGGTCTGGATGAAGGATGTGATGTTTGGAAGGTGGTGCAGAGGCGAGGGAATAATGGAGAAGCTTGCAAATAGAAGGGAAGGACTGAGCAACAATACTCTGCATTCATTTTTGGTAATGTCGAAGTCTCTGGAAATGAAGTGGAGTCGGTGCAGAGGTTGTGGCTTCGATGTAAAGGTTGGTATAGGTCGCATATCCATGATTGTGCAAAGGCTTAGCAATAGAGGCAGGGAGATCATTAATAAGAGCACTCTCGAAGGTGATGGGGATGCTTGGGTCATCATTCTGAGATTGCATCTGTTTTCGTCGATCGTCGGTCTGGGGAGAGAAAAATCGAGAAATACACTTATGTTTGCAGATAGTCTAAGGGGGTTCAGTCTATTTGGTGGAACTGTTTGCGATATGGGTCGCCTTTGGAGAAAAAAGGGTAAAACTCGCAAGGGAGGGAGGCATGATAAAGAAGCCTCTACTTCTGAGGGCCCGACGAACTCCACGTGGGCGACAAGAAAATCTTGGGAAGTCAGTAAAAGGTTTGACGAGCCGTGTTTTGAAGAGGAAAAAAAGGAAGCAGAGGAGGTTGAGGAGCGGGTTTGGCAGTAGAGGAGGGAGATGTCTGACATAGAGGTTTTGGACGAAGTGGAAGACTGGGTTGAAGACACTTTCTACACCAGAACGAGGGAAACCAAATATTTCAGGATTGCAGAAAATTATTGGAAGGTGATTGTGGGATAGGCCTTGCATAGGACGAGGAATGAGAAAGAAGACCTCCTCCATGCCATACACATCCTTGAGGGTAATTTTGAATTGCTCTGTTGATCACAACATGACATCAGTTTCAAGGTTACTTCGCCTTCTAGAAGCAGGAGACGAAGGGGTGCAATGTTGTTCCGCCAAGCCCTCCAAGATCGATCAATTGCCCCATAGATGTTGATGTGTATCAAAAGGATGTTGTTGTACACATTTGAGAGGCTATTTTCCCCCCAAGCAAGGTCCATCCTCCGAAGGAAGAGCCAGGTTAACTGGTATTTTGTTTTTATGGTGTCAGGTTGGTTTTAGAGTCTTTTTGTTTAAATTGGCTTTCAACCTTGATTATAGGAAACAATCAATGGTTCTTAGATAGGTTTGTGTTTGGCCATAGGCCTCGAGATCTAGAACTTGAGTTATAGCACAATTTTTCTTTGCTACTCTGTGGTCATTGATATGAAAACGCTGTGATTTTTTCGGGGAATTATGTCTAGTTTATGTCTAAGGCAGATCCCCCTAAATCAATCTATATATTTTTGTGCATATAATAGAATTTTCTGATCTTTTTAGCTAAAAAAAATATTAACATCTAATAATTATTCGACAATCATTACTTAACACATTAAATATAAATATGTATTATAATAATATTAACATACTATATATAAAA
>JASDQU010263037.1:0-10135 GCA_032191745.1 Picea mariana | reverse complement strand
TTGTTAGTTGGCTCATCTTGCCCATTTCCTTGAGGGTAATAAGCCGATGAGGTGAAATGTTTGACTTCCAACTTGACTAGAAATTGAGTCAATTTTGTGGAAATGAAAGCAGGACCATTGTCTGTAATAATTTCTAAAGGAATGCCAAATATGGAGAAGATATTAGTTTTTAGGAGAGAAATTACCTGTTCATCTTGTGCATGTCTAAGAGGGACAACTCCAGTCCACTTAGTGAAATAATCAGTGGCTATCAAAATAAAAATATGCCTTGCAGAAGACGGAGGATTAATAGGACCAATAAACTCTAGGCCCCATTTTAAAAAAGCAAAATTCAAAAGGACAGGTTGTAAAGGCATGGCAGAAAGATGCTCTTTCCCAACGAATTTTTGGCACTTGTCACAAGATCTCGCGAATTTATGAGAATCTCAAAAAAATGAAGGCCAATAGTAATTGTTTCTTATAATTTTAAAAGCAGTAGCTTTAGTATAAAAGTCGCCACCAACGTGAATAACAGAATCTGAATATCCATGAGTTTCATGTAACAATTTATGTGCTTCCTCATCATTCACACATCGAAGTAATATACCATCATCAAACCTTCTGACCAAAAAGTCTCCTAAATTAATATACCTGGAAGATTCAAGGCAGAGTCTTCTCCTTTGATGAGGGTCTAAGTCATCTGTTCTTTTATGATATTGAAAGTAATACACCAGATTTTTATACCAGGGATGTTCAACAATAGAAAGGGTTTGATTCTCAATATAAAACAGTGTTGAAAGAGGATTATCATGTTCGTCAATTTCTTCACATGCTTCAACATGTTGATATAAGTGAAGGGATAAGTCTCATCCCTTAATTGTTTTCGAAGTCGTGATGGTTAGATCATGCTCCTGAATCTTGGAAATCCAATTTGCAAGTTTTCATGAAAGATAAGTTTGTGAAAGCATAAACTTGACAGCACGCAAAGGGACTTTTATCTGCGTATGTTTTCCTAGAATAAAGTGGCAAAATTTCTCTACATATTTAACAAGAGAAAAGGCATATTTCTCAATACAAGATTACTTGAATTCGTCGTCTGATAAACTTTGGTTCATGTAAGCTACAGGTTTTTCATTATTCTGGTCATCACATTGTAAGAGAATAGTAGAAACTATTTCCTTAGTGGCATTAGTGTATATGATAAAATATTTCTCAAAGTCTGGTTTCGCCAGAACTAGTGTGTAACTGATTACCTTCTTAATCCTTACAAAAGTATTTTCAACGTCATCTATCCAAGAAAAAGAGCGATCCTACTTTAGAATATTATGTATTGATTTAACCATTAAAGAGAAATCAGGAACAAACCTACGAACAAAGTTGATAATTCCCATAAAGGCTTGAACCTCATTTTTGGAAGTGGGGGCAGGAAGGTTCAAAATAGAAATAATTATTTCGGGATCTATGCTTATTCCTGAATCAAAGACAATATGTCCAAGTTGTTTTCCCTTGGTGACACCAAAAATATATTTAGAAGGATTTAAATAAATGTTGAATTTTCTGCATCGCATAAGAACTTTTCTAAGATGACCAAAATGATCTAATCGATTCTTCGAATAAACATTCAAATCTTCAAGATATACTTGGATAATTTTACCGATCAGATCATCAAAATCTATTTTCATATCTCTTTGTAAAGTGGCACCTGCATTAGACAAGCCAAAAGGCATGCGTTCATAAGCAAATGTGCCCCGGTGTGTAGTAAAGGTGGTTTTGTATCTATTATTCCTTTTTACCTTGATTTGATTATATCCAGAGAAACCATCAAGTAAGGACATCATTTTTTACCCTGTGACCTGTTGAAAAATCATTTACACATTAGGGAGAGGAAAATGATATTTTACGCTTGCTCTATTTAATGCGCAAAAATCAACACACAATCCAATCTGACTAGTTATTTTCCTAACAGGAACCAAATTTGAAACCCACTGAGAATACTTGACTAAAAAGATTATAGCAGCTTTCAAAAAAATTTCCAACTCCTTTCTAATAGTAGCTTCAAGCATGGGGTTAATGGGTCTTTGTTTTTGCCTAACTGGTTTTATCCCTTCCTTGATAGAAATGGCATTTTGTATGAGAGCGTGATCAAAACCACAAAGATCCTCGTATGACCATGCAAAAACATCTTGAAATTCATGTAGTAGTTCTGTGAATTTCGCCTTTTCTTCGTCGGAACATTGGGCACCTAGTTTAACCATCTTTGGAGATTTGTATGTCCCAAGGTTCAAGGAAATGGTATCATCCACTTTCATTTTCGACTCCTCTTCCTTTTTTATCTTTTTTTTGCCTACATCACTCGATGAAAATGACCTCTCGAGAGGATTCAAGCCTTTTGGAAATTTGTTGTCTTCCATAGATATGATTTCCTTGGGCTTAAATGTTTCATTTTGTATGAAAGCATAGATGCCATCATCATTAGGGAAAACCTACCATGATTATACATTATCAAGAATGTGAGGACGATATAAAGATTGAAAAGTACAATCATGCCTTTGAGGTAGAAGTTTCCGAGTAGGAGATGCCACAAATACAACTAACCTATCAACCATTGAATTAAGTTCCCTCTTAACATGAGTGATCTTAAATGATAATAGGTTCAAGATAAGCATCCAAACAAATTGGGTATAGATTTTCATCAACTTATTGCTAGGAGAATAGATTTTACGCACAAGGTTCACAAGTTCAGAATCACCAAAAACTGTAAGGTATCCGCAACCGAGGTTATAAGGTTTTTTTATGTCTAGCAGTAAGGCTTCAAAATCAGTGACATTGTTCATGCAAGCAAACTAACCTATAAGAAACATTGTTAATTTTACCTATAGGTGAGTATAAGATAATGCTAACTCCATTACCTTTGTTTCAGAATGAGCCATCGAAATGCATGTACCACATACCATATTCCAAATCAATTTGTTCCAGAGTAGTGTCACCCTCATCAACAAAGATAGAGTACACCCCTAAGTATTCCTCAAGATAGTTTACATTCAGTTGAGGAATGCTCTCTATGTATGGTGAAATTATTCCTTCTCTTAGGACTATAACATTCTTTCCATTCTAAGGAACAGATAAGTGTGTTCCATCAAGTGAAAGATATCCACCTGTTAGGGATTGTCATTCTCTTCCTAAGATAATAGAATATTTTCTTACTGGCATGTCAATTACTTGGATGTTGATGGTTATCCTTATTTCGGGATGTGCACACAGAACTAAAGTTACATCTTTGATTTCACCTATAGTTGATTGTTGCATACTTTTATAGGAGAGCATGCTCTTAGAATTTTCGTTAGTACATGATAAGACTAGCTCTTCCATGATTATTTTTGACATTATGTTATGTTACGAGGAAAATCTCTATATGGCTAGGGTAAACCACAATAGACAGAAATGACTACAGAAATCAACTATATTCTCAAGTATGTTATATAAACAAATATGCTATCAAGACAAGATAAAAGTCCTACCTCATCCAGAGGTTCGATGAAGTCCACCATTGAGCACTTGACCCAAAGCAATATACCTGCAACTAGTCCTCAACAACCAAGCAAAGCAAGAATATGGTGATAATATATGATGTTATCACATTCAATAGCATAATCCATTAATATACATAACAAATACGTCGATGGAATAATAATTCAAATATTTGCAAGATATCAATTGGACAGGAAAATAGTATTTCTATTAATATATGATCAGCAGAAGTGAAAAAGTTACAAACTTCTATGTAGGCACGGTTCAGAACCGAGAAACCAAGTTCCTTCCAGTTGGGCCTCCACCACTTCAATCCTCCACCAAAGGCAAGCTCATAGAAGAGAGAAAATGAAGTTCTCAATCAATAAGGGAAGAGATTGGGGGCTGAACACTATGTTCAGGCTTAAAGGAAAAAGGGATGTAGACTCAATATGAAGTAAATAATTTCTCCAAAGTAACTTTGCTCTCAAAGTTGAATTATTTATCCTCTTTCCCATATCTCGGAATTGGCCCATTTATAGCATTCAAATAGAACTGAAGGGTCGATTCAGAACATTTCCAGTATATGAAAGGCCAAGGATCATTGATCTCCTGTCATGACGTGGAAACCCGACACCATTTTTCATTTTTGGGCATAAATCCTGATGTACGCAGGTTGTAGTGGTGCATCCTGCGTATACACATGTTGTATATTAGGAAAGATGTGTACATGTGGAAAAAATGTATTTTTTAGCTCTGGGATTTAAAAAAAGGGATGAAAAGTCTGCATAGGGAAATGGAAAAAGGCCATCTGTGCAAGATTGCATAGGGTGAGGAAAATCTTTCTATAACAGATTCCCCCTGATGTGTGAGTTTAGAGGACTATCTGCAATGGCCGAAATACATTATATAAACCTAGAAGTGGAGTGATGGGGAACCAAGTGGAAGAACTAGTTGCTCATTACATTCTTCACTGACTTTGCAAACATGGCTACCAATTTGAATTACACTGCAGATCCATGTGAAAATATACCAAACAACTGTCTGTGGCCATGAGTAGGCAAATACAAGTGTGGTTACATGCCATAGTTTGTCATAGTCATGAACAAGGCCCAGTAGAACCAATATAAAAAAAAATATGAAGATATTTGTATACCATGGAGTACAATCTGATCGTCCATGATCACTGAAGTCATATAGGTATTGGTCCAATGAAAAGGAAGCAACAACTCAGGAAAGTTGTGGCCACATACTAATGTCTTCAAGTATTCTACACAATCTGCTAAAGGTGCAGGTCTACATCATGTGAATAAAGGAGTTGAGTTCAAACACAATGAGACATCGTTTGATTACCGGTCATTGAGGTATATCGTTAACAAACGTGAGACAACCTATCGATAACAAAAGTAGGTATCAAGGCACCAAGTAAATTCTTACAAGTGTGAATAAAGGAGTCGGGGTCGAACACTTGAAGAATCCATCGATCAAGAGACATTGATGTATTCCCAACTATCGATGGCGAGAGAACCTGCCACTAATGACTGCAAGCCTCAAGGTACTCATAAGACTCTAGGTCTCATTTCAAGAATAGATGATCTGAAGTCGATGGAAGGAGACCCGTTGAAAGGAGAGCATTAAGGCATCTCTCATCATTCAACACGAGGTACGAAGCAGGAGCTTCATTATGGGGAGGAAATCAGATGAAGAACATGTTCACGAACCAATGACCCTATGTGTCTTTCACATGTGCCAAGTGCAAGCGGTACATGAAAAAGACCCTCTGAATATCATCCAATGAGGAAAATTGCTGACAAAGGTGAGGAAACCACCAATAAGGCTAATAGCATCCAAGACACTGCACGGATCCCAATGTGTGAATATATGTCTTGCCATCGAACACAAGGAAAACCACCCAGTCAACAACCAATGATGAAATGTCGACTGTTGGGTTCAAGGTTACCTACCAATGATGAAAGTAGGACTAGGGTGCGAGATAGGACTACAATATCATGTGATTATGAGACAGACTGAGGGTATGTCCGACATGAAAAGTCAAGAGTTTTGAGGAATGGCCAACACAGGTTGATAGACTTCCTTTGAACAAGAGCATGAGCATATGGAAGACTCTGACAGCATATACTCAATTATGAAACCATGAGATGTAGGAGGCATCAATGAAATTCTCCATGGGGACTGGAAGAGTAACCACTCGATAGAGAAAACTCTCTGTAACGAGCTTAGATTCCTAAGGCCATGCTAAACCCAAAATTATGATGACAAATGGACTCAATAATTTTGTTCTTTGTTCAAAGGCGACACGACTACTGCCAATATAGGATAATACTCCCTTCCCGCCCGTCTTTTTTTTTTTCATAGACAAATGAATGCTATGATACAGAGGAGGAAACGAGTGTCGTAAGTAAGAAAAACTAGTTCCAGCAGTGGAACATACCTATTCTCAATGCAAGGAGATGCATGCGGGATATGGACACTTGGGGGAATGTTTCCTCCTAGGTATAGGGTGTCAAATTGCAAAGGATATAAATGAGGCTCTTCTTGGTTGAGGATGCAAAACTGTTGAGGAAAACAATTTATAATGTAAAGAGAGAACTGGCTATAGGCTCAATAATGTAAGCAAGGGAATGAGATACAATCACAAATTAATGCCAAAAAATGTCCTTTTTAATAATCGTAGTCCATTTGGCTTGAAAAAGGGGTAAACTTGTACCAAATAGGCGTCCTTTCAAGTCTAATTTACGAGTGTGAAAGAGACAATTTCACTCAAAAATATTTTATCTTTTTGAAGACGAGTCGGAAAATATCTTAACTAAGACTCACGACCTTTCATGTCCAATTTAATGAGAGTGAAAGGGACAAATTCACACGACAATCTTTTCTCTTTTTAGACGAGTCAGAAAAGAGCTTAAATTAGACTCGGTTGGGAGTCCTCTAGGTATAGGGCAGTATGTTTATGAGTGAGAAATAAGGCTCACCATAAAGTCATGTATTATCTATAAGGGACTCCCAGTCCTACGAAAAAAATCTCTGCATGGGCACCAAATGAAGTAGAGGATCTAATTAGGGTACCCATGTTTGGTAAGTCTCTACCACTTGATAATGACATGTCTTAAGCATATGGAAGGTTTTGTGTCACAACAAATGGGTTCGTACCTAAAGCATATGAGTGACAGTTATAGGACAATGCAAAAGTGCATGGTGGAATGGATACCTATCTTATATGTTGGGTAATGAAAATACCCGCCCATGGTTATGAACGATCAATATAACATTGAAATCCGCAAGAATCCCCAGTGAAAACTACAAAAACCAACTCAATCCAATGTTGTATTAGTCCATTAGGATATAAATGACTCGAAACTATAGAAAGTGGGTAAAAACTGCTATAAATAGTAACAAAACCAAAAATTAGACAAAAAGAAAGGGAAAAAGATACATAAGCTAAATTACATTAGTATACAAAGAGTTACGCCCAAGCTTGGGGCTCACGTGTAATATCTTTTCAAGTAGAGCCCATTCTTGGGCCCGGCCAACATATTCCCTTCATAATCTTCTAACTCATAGGCTCCTTTTACTAAGACACATTGCACGATATAGGGACCGTGCCACATGGGTTTAAACTTGCCTTCTCTCAGTGGTTCTTTGGCTTGATCATATAAGAGGACCAAGTCACCCTCAACGTACAACAAATGACATACAGAGTTATCGTAGTGGACCTTGACACGTCTTTTGTTCACCTTGATAGCCGTAGAGGCGTCTCGATGCTGCTCATCAAGATTCTCTAGGTGTACAAGGTGTCGCTCGAGATTGGAAGTGTCAGGTAGGAGCACGACTGCCAACTTAAGAGAAGGGATATCACATTCAATAAGTAATATTGACTCCACACCATGTACTAACTAGAAAGGGGAAAATCCGGTGGGAGTCTTGACCGAGGTTCGGTATGCCAAAAGTGCGAGATATAGCATAATATGCCAGTCAGACTTATTATGGCTGATAGTTTTTTGCAAAATAGTCTTGAGAGGCTTGGTGAAAGCCTCTACCTATCCATTTTCCTGGGGGTATTAAGGGGAATAAGGACCATGCTTAAAACCTAGTTTGGATGCTAGCTCTTCCATCATTTCTTTCTAAAAGTGACTTCTGTGATCAGTGACAATATCACTCGGGATACCAAACTTGGCGATAATTTGATAAAATACGAAGAAGGTGACAGTCTTCCCATCGAATTTAACTGTAGGCATGGCCTTAGACCACTTATTAAAGTATTCTACGACCACGATAATGTGTTGATACCCCCCAGTCGAAGTCCACCCCGCACTTGGTGAAGGGACCGATGATAATGACTGGGTGAAGAGGGGCTGGATGCGAGCACATTTTTCGAGTGAACACCTGCCAGGGGTGACATTTCTTAACCACTTCAGCACAATATTTAAAGATAGATGGCCAGAAATAATCGACTCACAAAAATTTATGGGTTGTCACAAGCCCAGATAGATGACCACCACAAGCCCCACTGTGGCAATCATTTAGAACTGACTCGGCTTCCTCGTGATTTACACAATGACGCAAGATATTGTTTATTCCTCAATGATACAAAGTGTCTCTGAATATAGTGTAATTCTTGACTCGGTATCGTACATGTCGTCGGTCATCTCGTGAGAGATGTTAAGGGAAATTCAAAGTTTGAAGATAAAGAACAATGTCTCCATACCAGGGGTC
This sequence comes from Picea mariana, assembly GCA_032191745.1. Taxonomy (NCBI): domain Eukaryota; kingdom Viridiplantae; phylum Streptophyta; class Pinopsida; order Pinales; family Pinaceae; genus Picea; species Picea mariana. The sequence continues at coordinate 1,915 of JASDQU010263037.1, read as the reverse complement.
GGCTAACGAGACAAGGAAAATGTGTTCATCCACAAATGAATCATCATGGATAACATCCTCATCTAATCGTAGGAAGTCGGATATTAACTCTGCAAATACTAGTGATTTCTTGGATTTCACAGAAGCAAAATCGAGATCAAATTCTTGTAAAATGAAAATCCATTTATTATACTTTCCCCCTATGATATGCCTGGTAAGGATGTATTGAAATGGATTGGCATTGACAATCATAGTAGTCTTTCAAAGAAATATATAATGGAATAAATGTTGGACTGCGTGAACGGCAGCCAAAGCTAGCTTTTCAACGTGAGAATAATTGAGCTCAGGACCGACTAAGTTTTGACTAATATAGTAGATGGTGTTCTCGTGGAGCTTATCATCCTCCTGAACCAAAACAATACCAATCGTCTCCTCGGACGTGACGATATAAAGAAAGTAATCCCTATTGTAGTCAGGAGACTTCAGTAGAGGCACCGATACCAAGGCTTTCTTCAAAGCATCAAAGGACTCCTGGGCTCACTCATCCCGAATAAAAGGGGTGTCCTTCTTCAAAAGACACATGAAACCCTTAGTGATATTGGCATAGTTTACTATAAACTGATGTAAAAAGTTACCTTTCCCCTATAAACCTTGAAGTTGTTGAATAGTGCGCGGGGGAGGCAATCGAAGTATTGCCTCAACATTTAAAGGATCTACCATGATCCAGGTCTCAGAAACTAGAAAATCCAAAAGACGACCATACCTAACGCAAAATATGCACTTATGAGGGTTCAACTGGATTCTATAGTAATGAAATCTTTCAAAAACTAGCCGAAGGTGCTTAGAGTGATCCACTCTCTTACAAGAGTGAGCAACAAGATCGTCAAGGTAAGCTTCGACTATATGCTTAAGATCGTGGAATGCGAAGGTCATAGCATGTTGGAAGGTTTCTTCGGTGTTTTTAAGGCCGAGAGGCATTTTCTAGTATGTGAAAGTACCCCAATGACAAATAAATTTCGTCTTGTGTTGATCCTTGGGTTTAATTTGAATTTGGTTATACCCTGAAAATACTTCCATGAAAGAAAACACTTTGTTTCCCGCACACTCGTCAAGAATTTGATCGATGAAAGGTGTTGGGTAGTTGTCTTTAGGACAGGGTTTGTTCAGGTCATGAAATTCCATGCATACGTGGATGGTTCCTTTATTCTTATTCACATGAACGAAATCGGATACCCATTTAGTCAAGGGAACAAGGTAGATAAATCCAACATTAAGTAGTTTCTCTACCTTTGCCTTAATAGCAGGGGCCTTCCATGGATTGACAGCTCTAAGACGTTATCGAACAGTTTTATCATATAGATAAGTTATAATCTCATGCTCAACAATACGAGGGTCGTGTTGAGTACATTTTTATGCTTCCTTTTTACTCTATAAAATATACTTTTGCCATCATAACCATCCATTTCATTCCATATTTTCCATAAAACAGCTTATGTAAGGTAAATTTATCATTCTTTAGCTTAAGAATTGAGTTTTCTAATTTTTGGCATTAAAATTGAAAATTTATCAGAAATTACAGGATTTGACTAAATCCCGTAATTGTTCCTAGGTTCGTGTACTTGCAGGACACCTGGGTGAAATCTGAGACTTGGGTCGTGATCCTTGATGTACAAGGATGGATGATGAGCTATCATCTTCGATATCTGAGCCTTCCAGGTGTCTGGTCAACGCTGGTCAAACAAGGCCACTTCAGCAGAAAACACCCTGTTTTAGCCTAAAATCATGGACAATTTTAGATTTTCTTGGGATTTGTTCATATTTTATGGATCTGAAGGGGGTATTCGACCTTCCTAGCATATATTATGGATCTGATCATGATCTTTAGGAGATTTATTAGCATTATTAGTTTCAAAACTCTTGTATAAATACTCTAAAG
>JASDQU010263032.1:15611-26115 GCA_032191745.1 Picea mariana | reverse complement strand
GGAAATGGGGATATCAGATATCACATAATCTACAACACTACTACCTAGCCCATGAATATAGGTCATTTGGTTGGAGTTTGGCCACTTCATTACTCCATTGCAAATTATTGGGTCTTGAGAGATGCAGAGCTTGACCAACTCAGTACCAAAAAAATTCTCAATTAGGTCTTGAGAGCTTCTTCTATAGCTATTAGATAAAACAAGGTCCTCATCTAGCCATAAAGGATTATGGTTGGAGCCATCACTTAAAAGAGTAGATTTTTTAGTTGCAGTCCTAGCATTAAAGTCTCCTAGCAGTAGGATATTACCTTCACTTTTCAAATTATAAATATCTTGTTCTAAATTATTATAGGGACAATTTATCCCACGCAAAAATACTAGTGCTGCAACACATGTGCAAATTCATTTTTCAAGGAAGTTGTTCGTCTTCATGGATTACCCAAAAGTATTGTCTTAGATAGAGATACCAAATTCGTTGGTCATTTATGGAGAACACTATGGAAGAAGTTGGGGACAATTTTTTCCTTCAGCTCATCTTATCACCCTTAGACATGTGGACACACTGAGGTGGTGAACAAAAGTTCAAGAAACTTATTGAGGACTTTAGTCACTGAGCATCATAGTCAGTGGGATTAAATTCTTCCACAAGAAGAATTTGCATACAATGACTCACCAAACAGGATTACTGGAAAGAGCCCATTACAAATACTATATGGAATGCAGCCAAGAGGAGTAGGTAAGTTGAGATACTTGGGACAAAGTGAGATTAGAAGCGTTGGAGCAGAATATTTTGCTGTAGAAATGAATAAGTTCCATAGCCATATCAGAGAGCAGTTGCAGAACTCTAGCCAAGAGTACAAGCACAGAGTTGATCAACATCGCATAGAGCTTCAATTTGAAGTAGGAGATCAGGTTCTGGCACATCTCAAGAAAGAAATGTTTCCAAGAGGAACATATAGAAAGCTAAAGATGAAGAAGATAGGGTCATGTAAGATCTTAAGGAAGTTTGATGAAAAATCCTATGAGATTGAGTTTCCAGTTGATGTGGGCATATCACCCATATTCAACACATCAGACATGTATCCTTACAGGGGAGATGAAGCAAGAGAAACAAAAGATCAGAAAGATATTCAATCGAAAAAGAAAATTATTGTAGCAGAGAAGNGGTGAAGATCGTTGATCAGAGGATTGGAAAGAAGACTAGGAGGAAGACCTATTTTGAATATTTGGTCAAGTGGAAGGGACACCCGATAGAATATGCCAATTGGGAAAATGAAGCTGACATCCAGAAGCATGGAAAGTCAGTACAAGAGCTCATGGACAGGAGTCCATGAATTTTTGGCTAGGGGAGTATGATGGAGGAGCATTGTCAGCAAGCATGCATGGAGAGACATCTCAGTGCCTTAGTGCGCCATTGATTCATTTCAGAATCTTAACCGCTGGCATTTCCTGCAAATATTTTTTTGAAATGATTGGAAATTGAAGAAGATCAAATGCTTGGAAGCTTAATGATCATGAATGATCTGGGAGTTTCACTCCTAGACTTTAATGTAACCGAAATTAAAAGTTATTTTTTTTTCTCGAGTAGACGAGTAGTCGGAGGGAACCCTAAGAACCCTCTGAGATAAATAGAGGTTTTGTATGCTCGAATGAGGCTACTGCAAGTGAGTAGGATATTGTTGTGATTTAGTCATTGTTGAGTTTTTAGTTGTTGTTTTATCATAGTTGTGTCCATGTACATTTGAATGAATATAACAAAGGAAAATTGATCCAAATGCGTGGTGTTGCTACTGTATACAATTCTCTATTATTTTGTTTTCGTGAATGAATGAATTATGTTGTTGAGTATATGAAACTGTGAAGATTTTGGATAATTTTCAATTGTTTCTCTTTGTTGAGTTCATGCAAGGTGTGCATACAGTCTGCAACGAGTGCGTTGAAATATTTTGTTTTGACTCAAAATATTAGAAGAGATAGCGTGAAACTTTCCCTTTGCAAGGAGTGCAAAGAGACCTATGTAAGGTGTGAAAAGTCACCCACAAGAAGTTAATTATTGCATAAGAATCCATTGCAAGGAGTGCACATATTCGAAGAATCAACTAAGTGTCAAGAACGATATTGTGAAGCGCAAAGAGTACGTAAAGATATTTCTTTTGAATAAATCACTAATTCTAGAATTCGTCAGAGATTCTGAGTTCGCAAGGAGTGCGTCGGAATAAATCTCAAGAGAGATAGCGACCAAGGATCAATAGGAAGGGAGAAATATGTTGAAAGTTGTGAAGTGGCGGTCGATATCACTTCGGAAGGAATCGGGATCACAAACAATCATTAGAACTCAAAAAGGTGCAGGGAAGTTACACCTCAAAGTCCTTCAGACCTCGCATATTCAAAAGTTTTTGTTTGAGGGGAAGCCAATATTCTGAAGTTATGGAACCCAAAGTCCATCTAGACCATGGATCCATTCAAAGGGAGTGAAATCGTCCCAGGTCGTCGGATCTAGGAAAAGATACGCGATTGTTAGTCGTGGGTTATTTCAGGAATCCTAGTCATCGATCGGAGGATAGATACGTGGAAGTAGATAAGAAGTTTCACAGGATCACGAATCGGGAGAACTACGTCGATCAGTTATAAAATATCGTGAAGCATGGAGAAGATATTAGTTGTTGGATGTGGATCATTGAGAACCATTGATCTGATCTGAGGATTTTTCATCTTTGGACTTCGGGAAAATTGTGAAGAGAAGAGTGCAGATAACATGAAGCTACCAGAACTAAGACTCAGTCATAGTCGGAGGTCGCATTGAGAGGGTCTGGTAAGAGAAGCTAGCGCCCATTCCATAAGAATTCGCCAATTTGGGTTCAGAGAGTTTGGCGATGACTGTCGCTGGAATGATCAAAGCCCGGAGTCTGGAATTCCCATGAGGTTTAGCCCCAGGTCATAACCTGAGGTCGCATGGAGAGAGGGGCCTAGCCCAGAGAGCTAGCACTTGATCATTAAAGTTTTAAAACGGGACAAGAGCTCAAGAGGATCTCACAGGTTTCATATGACCTGTGCTAGAGGTGAAAGAACCTGTGTAAAGCATTCCAGGACCATGGAAGGTTTGAAAGAGATAATCCAACTCAAGAGACTAATATCCTTAACTGGGAGGTCGCAGACTCTTTATGAGAGAAAGGGGGTCTGCATCACTCGGTAAGGAATTGTTGAAGTCAAAGTTCCTAAATGACATAATTGACTACTCATTTATACTAGGCCCCTGTGGAATATAGAGTAATGGTTGATTGCTTCTTACTTGACCAACAAATAGGGTCTGACCCAAAAGTGGACTTGTGATCTGTTCCATCGCCAACCCCGTATGAATCTGTAAGGCCTATGATATCTAATGCACAACCAGTGACATAGTGAATCCCATAACTCATGGTTCCCTGAACATATCTAAGGATGCATTTGGAAGCCTTCGAGTGTAAATCATGGGGCTCCTGCATGTATCTAGAAGATACTCCTAATACATATGAGATGTCCAGATGGATCTTGGTGAGATACATAGTATTCCCCACCAACTATCGATACAAAGTGTTTTCCACTAATGGTTTATCCCCTCCATCCTCAAGTCCGATCCCAGATAAGAAGGGTGTAGGTGTAGACTTACAGTCTATCTTGTGGAATCTATCTAGAAGATCCCTGACATAATTATCCTGAGAAATTTTTATGCCTGAAGCATCCTGACTAATCTCAAGAAAAATAAAGAAATAAAGTGGACCCATGTCCCTCAAAGAGAACCTTTCATGAAAAATATCTTTGACCACAATAATGGTTGAATAAGAGCTACCAATGATCAAAAGATCATCAACATAGAGTACTAAAATCATCAAAGAATCAATATTTCTCAGCATGTAAACACTGCAATGAGATTTACATCTAACAAAATCATGTGAAAGCATATAAGAATCCATCTTTTCATACCATGCTCTAGGTTCCTTCTTGAGGCCATAGAGTGAATTATTCAGTCTGCATACTAAAGATGAGTTTTGAATGAACCCATGTGGTTTCTCCATGTATATCTCCTCTAAAATATCATCGTGAAGAAAATATCCTCATGATGAGATCAAGTTCTTCTCGAATCCAATGGATTCCCTGTAAGGACACCTGCTTCTTGAAGTGTGGATTGTTCCCTCTTGGGCATCTTCTAAAGCTTCGACGCTGGCTCCTTATCTGGATATACTACCTTCTCATGTCCAGGTACAAAATCTGAGTGTATGGGATCATCTCTGATGTATGGAACTGATGGAAGCATGAGAGTATCTGCATGTTGCACTAGAGGTGCATGCAAATTATTCTCCTTATTTGTAAGCAGAAAAGAGGAGTCATCGTCAACAAACTTAGTGAATTTATACAACCTTGATTTGTGATCCACCTCACCAATTGAAATAATGGAATTTTTATGCATATCAAGTATAGAAACTGAATCTGATGTAAATTCAACCTTTTTAATTTTTTAAGTGATCTGATAAACTGAGAGAAGATTCATAGAAATATTTGGAACATGTAAAACATTCTCAAAACTACCATTATGGAGTTCCACTCTTCCCTCTCTTGCTATGGCTACTAGAATATCACCCCCCATAAGAATAGGGGGTATTGAGCATGGAATCAAATAAGTGAAAAGTTCCTCTTTTGATGCCATATGATGTGATGCACCATAATCTATAATTCATGAATCAGATGAGGAATTAATTGAAACAAGAGCATGATGATTACCTTTCTTGGGAGAAAGATCTTCTTCCTTCTACTTCTTGAATCCTTCTAGAATGAAGTCTCCAAGGTTGTTTTGTTGAATTACATGTGTCATAAGATCAATTTTCTTATTCATGCATGTGGATTTTTTATGATTTGGTTTATTGAAATAAGTTCACTGCTTTACCTTCTTCTTCTTCTTGGAATTTGAAGAGTATTTGGAAACTGAAGGGTCTGGAATATCCCTCCTTATTGTTCCATTTCTCCTTTCCATTCTGTTTGGATGATTATTTTCCATCATGCATGGTGAGTGGATGTGGTTTGGGATCCTTGATTAGGCCCACCCGAATGATTTTTTCCTGGTCATGTGTGATATAATCAATGAACTGCTCCATGGTAGGAATTTCCCACTTGATTCCTAAGAGATATCTATCAGAATGGAAAGTGGAGGCATAGACATCATATTCTAGTCCTAACTTAGGCAATATTTTTATAATAAGTTGGTCTAATTGTGTATACTTATCAATACCACAAGATTCCAAGCTCAATATAAAATATTTAAACTTGGTAAAGAAATCCTATATATTATAAAAAAATTTAGGATCCAAGGTATTCAACTCTACCTCAAGCATATGACCCCTCATCTCAGCCTCCTTTCCAAATAGACTTTCCAAGGTGGTTCAGATCATGTTTCGAGTCTTGCATGCAGTAACATGAAACTATAAATTAGTTGAAATAAATTCAAGAAGAAGTCATGTGGCCTCATCCTTTCGGTTCTCCCATCTAGTCTTCTCAACTGCTGATGTAGGTTCTATTTATGTCCCCATCGAAAAATTGTACAATCCTTTCCTTCTAAGATTGATTTCATCCTTGGGTTTCCAATCAAAATAATTGTTCGATGTGAGTATTAACACCAAGTTTGACTGTACAATAGGTTTTGTATCCATGTCTCCCACTGTGTCTGAGAAACCTTAAAATTTACCCTCAATATGAAAGTAAAAGATATTGAGAAATCACTAAAAAGAGGATACTTTAAGAGGTGGTCGCTCCTTTCCTTAAGGCATAGAGCGACCATTCCCTAGTAGTCACACTCTTCTAGTGTACTGGGGGGAGACCACTTAATAATTGAGGTTGTCTCACCTTTCCTTCATACATAGAGTGGCATGCACCTAGTTGTCACACTTTGGTAGTGTACTAGGGTGCAATAAGTCCAAGATTGAAAACATCGTAATAATCGGGTGCAACTATCACACCTTTAAATAATAAGAAGTTGTGACAACTTCAACTTGTCACACATTTTGACTAAGAAAGACCGTGACAATGCCTGTTACATAGATTTTTCTCACTGAAACTCTGATTTTCATTTTCTTTGTCTTGTTTGGCTTGCTCCAAGCAGTGTAGCTCTGATACCATGTCAATTTTCCATCACAAAATGCACAGGAGATCTAGATAAATCAAGTACGAACAAATTTTATCAAGAAAGGACAAGAGATTCAATATGGAAGAATGAGAAAATATATTCACACTACTCCAATGAGCTAATCAGTGATGATCATTGTGATACAATGAATGAGTGGAATACACTCATATATAGGAAGGAACATTCCATAATTAAGAAAATCAATCAAGCAATTGCCTTTCCTTAGGAATGCATGCATGAATAATAGTGATGGTCTGAATAGAAAGTCTAAAATAGAACTAGTTAGTTAACTCCCATTGAACTAGTGTGTCGAAAATGGAAATTTCTCTAACAAGGGTTTTGGATTTTATTTATGTTAAAAAGGCCTTTGGAGCCTCATTGTAAACATCTTCTTCTTTTCAATGAACATATTTTTCACATATATTCTCAGATATAAGATTCCACCATTCTAGTGAGTCATTCTCTTTCTATTTTACAGTTTTGTACATTTTGTTCATTAAAATAAATTGTCTATTAGTGTATCTCTATGTGTTTCTTGCAAATCCTCTATGTATTTTATTGTTATATCTCCGCCTTAATTTCATTCTCAAAATAATACAGATCATTGACAAAATATGACTATTTACAAATGAAAAAGATCTAATATTTGGGAAAAACATTATGTAACACCCTGTTTCCCCCAGTTTGTAAAAATAACTATACTGGCCAAGAACTGTGGCAAACCCAAAAATGTGAATAATATTATGCATATATATTGTAGGACTGCTGAGAGAGGATATGCTGAAAAAGAGACCACGATGGCTGAAGAAAGGTGGTGGAAGGCACCTGGAAAGGTGGTGTTAACTTCCACTAAAACCAATACCGTATTTGGACTTCACTGGCCCAGAGAAGCAAGAGCGGCTCGCTGGCCCCGAATTAAATGACTCGTCAGGATTGGTAGGTAAATGGGTCCTCATGAGTAATGAGGGATGGGGGGGGTGAACCGCCCATCCGTAGAGTTGTCAGGCCTGACTAGTGCGAGGGAAATCGCACCACACGCAACCTCGCAAGAGGAAAAAGGCATGAGGGAGAAGGGAGAAGGGGGTAGACGTGACGGAAAGAAGAGAACTCTGGAAAATATGGAGTGAGTGATAGCAGGTAAGGGGGAGAGTAACCCTCGTTCTCGATCACTGGAAAACAAAGACGCAGTCTTGGAGCATCGTGGTCTCATCTCGGGGGTGGCTAGTGGTAAATCCTATCGGAATCGTTGAGCCTACGGTTGGGTGGAAACAAGCACCCCTCTCAGCAGTTGCACTCACTTCTGGTGTTATTTCTGATAAGTGTTTTACATCTTCTATCTTGAAATTTATATGCTGACATATATGCTCATAGTCTATGCATTTTTATGAATGGTTTGAGTATAAGACTGCCTGTGTAGTGTTTTGATTCAAAAATGGTGGTTGCATGCTTATAATGGAATGGCCATGTATGGATTATGTTTATAAATAGATTTATCTGTATATACGCACATTGAATCAATTCAAAATTCAAGCTGTTTCTCGGGAAATCTATACCCTTATCCATCTCAAGTGATACCCTAGATAAATCTCCCCATAGAGACACCCTTTTTGAAAATCTCAGAGGAGGTAGCACTTTGTGTGCAAAGACTCTACAGAGGCGTAGAAGTCACAGAATCCCTTGAGGATTCGAAGAATAATTATCGATCAACGGATCAAATACTATCGGAAGATCTGCGATCATTCACGACTGTTAGATTGAAGGAATAAACGAGGGCATTAAATGCCTTAACCCTTTTTCCTTTATCTTCGCGAGTAGCGAAGAAATTAGGACCGTAGATCCCCAAGGTTCAGGAAAGAATCTGGACCGTGGATTTGTGTCCAGGTAGCTTAGGAACGGCGCAACGGAGAGACAAGTCTAAGTCGTCAGATCTTGGTCTAAACAACCGACAGATGTTGGATCTGTTGAGAGTTGCACGAGATTTAAACCTCACACAAAGAATAGTATAAGCTAAAGTCCCGAGAAGGAGTTCGTATCAGGATTTCGGCATTCGGGAGTTTGGGAGTCCGGGCACTCGACATCAGAAGTCCCGAAATAGAGAAATAACTTGAGCCGTCCGTTGGAGGGAGGACATGTGTTGCGAAATCACCCATATTGTGGATTTAGACATCGAGAGTCATAGTAGGAAGTCTTTCAACTTTGCGGGTGGCGAAGTCGCGAGAGAATCGCAGACTTCCATCTAAGGAGGATAGGCAGCACCTTGTCATGTACACAGACCCTGTAGGAATCACAGAGGTTGAGGAAATATTTCACGGTTTTAGAGAAGAGAAGCTCGGGAGGGATAGTGCCATTTTGTGCACAGAGCCTTAGCTGTAAAGGCCGTAGAGGAGAAGCAAAGGCCGAGACCTTTGATGCTTAAGAAATATTCCAAGGAGAAGGAAGAGAAGCACATGTTCAAGGAGGAGCTACAACTACCGTTAGATCAGTAGGAGAGAAATATATCTCGGTCGTCAAAAAAGTACATCCAGACGCGTGCAGAAGAGAGCATAAACGGACAACAGAGAGACTTCGTGGAGAAGTGTCGAAATGTCGTGGGTCGTTGGATCGCACTGAGTTGCGAGGGAGTTAATCCATAGAAGCCGCCATGGGAGAAGTTGTATGGATGGTGGAGACACTTCGAGATAGAAGTGGTGAACAGTCGATAGTTGTTGGATCTTGCATAGTTGCAAGGCGGTTAGGGTCGGTGCAGTCCTGAAGAGGTCTGAGTTCAGGATCTCACATCTCTGGGTTTTGCAAGAAGAGAGCGCAAGAGTTGGGTGCTCCAACTCACAAATTCATGAAGTGTGAAGTGGCAAGGAGAAAGATCTGAATCGTTGGNTATTGTATATCAGGAGTTCGGGGGTTCGGAGGTTGGAAGGGGTCACTTTCGACCATAGAAGTCATGAAGTGTCGAGAGATAAGACTCGTGAGAATATGTGGCATACCCATCAGGTGGGGCCCGCATGATTGAGAGGTGGGCACGCATCACCCGAAAAGGAGTCAACACTCTGTTGACTTCTCGCATCTCAAAGATTCACGAGATAGGATCACGAAGGATCAATGCTCCAACTTGCGAGGTTGCACATTGTGAGAAGTGTGAAGAGGAAGTCAACCATTGCTGACTTTCGTGTCTCAAGATTTCGGAGAAGAAGAGCACGAGAGCTCGACAATTCAACCTGCGAGGTTGCGAGTAGCGAAAAGTGTCAAAGGGAAGTCATGCATCGCATTTCCCTTAATTGTGAAAAGTTGATAAGCGCTTGGCTGGCTTAAGCGTGTAGACACAGGACAGGGTCATGTGGACAAGACCCCAAGAGGGAAACCTACCACTCACTATCCCTATAGGTGTTCGGCGCTTCGCAGTGTCGGGGTTTGTAGAGTCGAAAGACTCGACGCTCTGGTAGTGCTGAGTCGCGAAGAGCAAAAGAGTGCCATACTTGTTTAGACTGTGGTCACGACCCACGATCACATGGAGGTGGACAAGGAAGGAACTAGCCTATGCTAAGACCCCCGTAGGTATTTCGGGGATTCTGATCCTCGAGAATTCGAAAAAAAAAATTGTTTTCCTTAGTGGGTATGTGACAAATTGGTATCAGAGAATGGTTACAACACTTGGCTTGTTTGGGCTCATGAATAGGTTGAGAAAAAGATCCATTCGGAACATTCCAAAAAAAAGAGTAAACCCCCCTGTCTTAACCCTCCTAATCAGAAGACGAAGTTAAGAATGAAAAACCCCTATTGTGTGTGTGTCCATGTGAAAATATGAATTATGTACTGGTTATAAATGAATATAAATATGGACTAACAACCAGCGTTTTTCCTTTTGCACACAAGTGGAAGATCAACCATGGGAAATTATCAATGCATAGTATGGTGACTCACCATGAAGTAGGAGAAGGCTCCCACAATAGAAATGAAGAGTCTGAAAAAAGGAGGGTAGTAAGGACCCCTCCAGGTCTAGCCGAGACTGTGAGGAGCCTCATGGTCAAATTACAAAGTTGTAAGGCTGACAACGAAAGGATGATGAAAGAATAATAAAAGAAAATAGAAATTAACGCAGTTTTACTGCAGAGTTTATCCAATGTACAAAGACAAATCCAGCATGAACCTAAAACTCAGAAACATGGTCATATCAGTGGCCATAGTGAGAGGAGCACCTCGAAAAAGGTCCACCCCAGAGCTAAAGGACCAATGCCGAGTGATTCCTCTAAGAAGGAAGCTAGCGATTCAAAAGGCTCTTCTAGCAGCAGAACCAATTCCTATTCCCAAAAGAAACAGAAGAAGCAAAACCCTTCCAAAGGTAAAAAATTTGAAGAATTC
>JASDQU010263032.1:938-13263 GCA_032191745.1 Picea mariana | reverse complement strand
TTTCCCCCAGTTTGTAAAAATAACTATACTGGCCAAGAACTGTGGCAAACCCAAAAATGTGAATAATATTATGTATATATATTGCGGGGCTGCTGAGAGGGGATATGCTGAAAAAGAGACCACGATGGATGAAGAAAGGTGGTGGAAGGCACTTGGAAAGGTGGCATTAACTTCCACTGAAACCAATATCGTATTTGGACTTCACTGGCCCAGAGAACCAAGAGCGGCTCGTTGGCCCCGAATTAAATGGCTCACCAAGATTAGTAGGTAAATGGATCCTCATGAGTAATGAGGGATGGATGGGGGGTGAACCGCCCATCCGTACAGCCGTCAAGCCTGACCAGTGTGAGGGAAATCACGCCACATGCAACCTCACAAGAGGAAAAATGTGTGAGGGAGAAGGGAGAAGGGGGCAGACGTGAGGGAAAGAAGAGAAATCTAGAAAATACAGAGTCAGTGATAGCAGAGAAGGGGGAGAGGAACCCTCGTTCTCGATCACTAGAAAACAGAGACACAGTCTCGCAGCATCGCGATGTCAGCTCGAGGGTGGCTAGTGGTAAATCCTATCGGAATCACTGAGCCTACGGTTGGGTGGAAACGTGCACCCCTCTCAGCAGTTGCACTCACTTCTAGTGTTATTTCTGATAAGTGTTTTACATCTTCTATCTTGAAATTTATATGCTGACATATATGCTCATAGTCTGTGCAATTTTATGAATGGTTTGAGTATAATACTACCTGTGTAGTGTTTTGATTCAGAAATGGTGGTTCCATGCTTATAATGGAAGGGACACGCATGGCTTATGTTTATAAATAGATTTATCTGTATATACACACATTGAATAAATTTAGAATTCAAGTCGTTTCTTGGGAAATCTATACCCTTATCCATCTCAGATGATACCTTGGATAAATCTCCCCATAGAGACACCCTTTTTGAAAAGATCAGAGGAGGTAGCACTTTGTGTGCAAAGACTCTGTAGAGGTGTAGAAGTCGCAAAATCCATTGAGGATTTGAAGAATAAGTATCGATCAACGGATGAGATCTTGTCGAAAGATCTGCGGTCATTCATGACCATTAGATTGAAGGAATAAACGAGGGCATTAAATGCCTTAACCCTTTTTCCTTTATCTTTGCGAGTAGCGAAGAAATCGGGACCATAGATCCCCAAGGTCCATGAAAGAATTTGGACCATGGATTCATGTCCAGGAAGCTTAGGAACAATGCAACAGAGAGACAGGTCTGAGCTGTCAGATCTTGGTCTAAACAGCCGACAGACGTTGGATCTGTCGAGAGTTGCACGAGGTTTAAACCTCATGCAAAGAACAACAGAAGTGAAAGTCCCGAGAAGGATTTCGTATCGGGATTTCAGCATTCAAGAGTTCGGGAGTCCGGGCACTCGACATCAGAAGTCCCAAAATAGGAAAAGAAACTGAGCCGTCTGTTGGAGGGAGGACACGTGTCACGAAATTGCCCATATCGGGGATTCAGACATCTGGAGTCATAGAGGGAAGTCTTTCGACTTCGTGGGTGGAAAATTCGTGAGAGAATTGAAGCCATCCATTTGAGGAGGACAAGCAGCACCTTGTCATGTACACATACCCTATAGGAATCACAGAGGTCGAGGAAATCTTTCATGGTTTCAGAGAAGAGAATCTCGGGAGGGATAGTGCCATTTTGTTCACAGAGCCTTAGCTGCAAAGGCCGCAGAGGAGAAGCAAAGGCCGAGACCTTTGATAATTAAGAAATCTTCCAAGGAGAAGGAAGAGAAGCACATGTTCAAGGAGCAGCTACAACTTTTGTTAGATCAGTTGGAGTGAAATATATCTGGTTCATCGAAATAGTACGTCCAGACGCGTGCAGAAGAGAGCAGAAATGGACGGTAGAGAGACTTCGTGGAGAAGTACCGAAATGTCGTGGGTTGTTGGATCGCACTGAGTTGCAAGGGAGTTAAGCCATAGAAGTAGCCATGGGAGAAGTTGTATGGACGGTGGAGACACTTGGAGATAGAAGTGGTGAACAACTGATAGTTGTTGGATCTTGCAGAGTTGCAAGGCAGTTAGGGTCGGTGCAGTCCCGAAGAGGTATGATTTCAGGATCTTGCATCTCGGGGTTTCTCAAGAAGAGAGTGCAAGAGTTGGGTGCTCCAACTCATGAAGTCACAAAGTGCAAAGTGGCGAGGAGAAAAATCTGAACCATTGGATCCAGGAACGGGAGGACCGTTGGATCAAAACTCCATGGAGATATCGTATATCAGGAGTTCGGGGGTTCAGAGGTTGGAAGGGGTCACTTTCGATCATAGAAGTTGCGAAGTGCTGAGAGCCGAGGCTTGTGAGAATACATGGCACACCCATCAGGTGGGGCCCGTGTGATTGATAGGTGGGCACTCGTCACCCGGAAAGGAGTCAACACTCTGTTGACTTCTCGCATCTCGGAGATTCGTGAGATAGGAGCACGAAGGATCAACACTCCAACTTGCGAGGTTGTGAGTTGCGAGAAGTGCGAAGAGGAAGTCAACCATTGCTAACTTTCGCGTCTCAGGATTTCAGAGAAGAAGAGCATGAGAGCTCGACACTTCAACCTACAAGGTTGCGAGTAGCGAAAAGTGTCAAAGGGAAGTCATGCATCGCATTTCCCCGAATTGCGAAAATTCAATAAGCGCTTGGCTGGCTTAAGTGCGTAGACATGGGACAGGGTCATGTGGACAAGACCCCAAGGGGGGAACCTACCACTCGCTAGCCCTGTCGGGGTTCGGCGCTTCGTCGTTTCGGGGTTTGTAGAGTTGAAATACTCGATGCTCTGGTAGTGCTGAGTCGCGAAGAGCGAAAGAGCGGCATACTTTTTCGGCCTGTGGTCGCAATCCACAATCACATAGAGGTGGACAAGGAAGGAACTAGCCTATGCTAAGACCCCCGTAGGTATTTCAGGGATTCTAATCCTCGAGAATTCGAGGAAAAGTTTTGTTTTCCTTAGTGGGTATGTGACACATTAACATTCTTCCCTCATTTTACAGATGCAATTTTTATCTACCCTATCATGTGAATACCCTCTCATAAGGTTCTTCATGAAATTAATACAAATTTTGATAGGTTTACTGATAAACACTTTCCCTGTGGAAAAATATCCAAGGAAGGTTGATGGAATCCAAAGTCTTATAGTGAAGAGGAATAATGGATACATTAGTTGTCTGATGTGCATCATTTATCAAGAAATATATTTTATTCAAGGCACAAAATTTAACACCCTTTTTTTTATGTGGTCCACCCATTGTCCATTCTACAAACTATAGAGGGAACCATTGCGTTGATTTTGATTGTAATCATACCCCCTTGAGAATTTTGTTGGATAAGGGCCTTGATGATCCCAATACCGTGTTGGTTGTGGAGCCTGATTATCTTTCTAATTATTTTTTCATCTGCATTTGTATCCTAGTTTGAGGCGGGGGTTTGTGTTATATTCTTTGCATGATTAGTCCTATGCATTATTACGTTGCACAAGGCACAATGAGGGGGGAGGAGTTGCTGATAAAATTATTTTGGGTGGTTTTTGTACATGGTTTTGTATCTAATCCAAGTCAATGCATTAGGGATTTTGGATGTCCCGAAATCCTATATATTGTATTATAATGGTTAAGTTAAAACAATAATGAGAGATATTATTTTGACTAAGAGAGGATACTGTAAGAGAGTGAAGAGGAGGCTGTAGTGGACATGCTTTAGGTGTTATCCCTTCATTTTTCTAGACAAAATAAAGGAAGGAATGAATTTTTCTCCATGGATGTAGCCCATATTGGGTGAACCATGTATATCGATATCTCTCTTTTATTGTGTTCTTATATGTGTTATTTTGACATTTAATTTAATTTATTTTATTTTATTGCTCCATGATCCTATTTACAACAATTGGTATTAGAGAGAAAGGTATATTTGGCTGATAAAATCGTAAGAAAGGAGGGTTCCTATTTCGAGTGAGAGATAAGGAAGAAGGAAAGTTTAGGGTTGATAAGTTTAATGACCAAAACGACCATCTATGGAAGATGAAAATGGAAGAATATATATATTAGAAGAATATTTTACTACCATTGGGGTGTAATAGTAAATAATATGATGACTATGAAGGAAAAACAAAGAGAGCTTATTGATAGAAAGGCACTAGGAACAAAATGACTATGTCTCGCAACGTTGATGGATTTCAATATTTCAGAAGAAAGGACAACAAAATATCGAATGAAGGAATTGGATAAACATACGAAAAAACCTCATCCTCCAACAAGGTGTTTCTTATGAAGCATTCATTTAATATGAAGATGTCAGAAGGTGGGTTTGTTGTTGGTCATTTAAATGAGTTTAACATAGTCACTAGTTAGTTAAGTTGTATAGGAGTAAACTTTGATGATGATGTTAGGGATATTTTGAGTTTGTTCTCATTTCTAGAAATATGTAATGTCTTGGTCATGGCTATGAGTAATTATATATCTAGTTCAAACAATTTAAAGTTTGACGACATTGTTGGTGCTATCCATAGCAAGGAAATGTAATGGAAAAGCACAAGTGAGAGATCAGGTAATGCTTTGACTGTGGAAAATAGGGGAAGACAAAGGGAGAGAGGAAACAACCTAGGGAACCATGGGAATTATAATAAGGGTAGATACAAATCCATAGGGAATCTAGAGTGTTGGCATTGGAGGAAGAAAAGACACTTGAAGAGATATTGTTGGTCTCGAAAAGGAAAATAAGGAGATGGAAAACATGAGAATAATCAAGAATAAAATGTAGCAGGTGATGTGTTGCAAGATTATTTAATCCTGTCATTATATAATATTATTGATTCTTGGGTGGTAGACTTATACACTTCATTTCATGCCACACCCCATAGGGAATATTTTCAAGACTATGTTCAAGGTGATTTTGGATATGTTTATTTGAGTGATGATGAACTATGTAAAATTGTTGGAAAGTGTGAGATACAGATACAAGTACAAAATGAAAACCAATGGTTGTTGAAATAGGTGAAACATGTTCCTTATTTGAGAAGAAATATCATTTTAGTAGGGCGGTTGGAAAGTGAAGGTTGTACAATTACATTTATAGACAATTCATGCAAGGTCACTAAAGGATCACTAATAATAGAAAAAATATAGAAGGTAGGTACTTTATATTTATGTATTGATAATGTTGACTCTTATATTTATTTAGTTTATATAGGAGTGGATACAACATTATGGAATCATGGACTTGGGAACATGAGTGAGAAGGGGATGCATATTCTCCACTCAAGGAACTTGTTACTAGAATTGAAGTAGGTTGATTTGGATTTCTATGAGCACTTTGTTTATGGAAAACAAAAGAGAGTTGGATTTCTCAAAGTTGGGAAGAAAAAGAAGAGTGAAAAGTTATAGCTTGTGCATAAAAATTTATGGGGATTGTTTCAGGTATCATCCATTTGTAGCTCTTATTATTTTGTTAATTTTATTGATGATGTGAATAGGAAAACTTAGACTTATTTCATTTGAAAAAAATATGATGTTTTTGATACTTTTAAGAAACAGAAAGCTTTGGTTGAGAATGAGACGAAGAAAAAGTTGAAGTGACATAGATTAAACAATGGCGGTGAATACTATAGCAAGGAGTTTGATCTTTATTATTCGTATCATGGGATTCGTAGAGAGAAAATGGTTTCAGGAGCACCACAACAAAATTAGTGTGTCATAAAGGATGAACAGGACAATCATGGAGTGTGCAAGGATTATGAGATTACATGCAATATTTCCCTTAAAAGTTTTGGGAAGAAGTTGTGGATATTTTTTTTTACTTAATAAATAGAATGCCTTCAATTTCCTTGGATGATGGCATTTCAGAGGAGCCATGGACATGTAAAAAGGTGAACTACTCATTTTTGAAGAATTTTGGTTGTGAAACATTTGTCCATATTGATATATAAAATAGAAGAAATATTGATGAAAAATCCAAGAAGTGTACTTTTATTGGACATGGAGTTAATTATTTTGGTTATTTCTCATGGGATTATGAAAAAAAAAAAATAATTAGGAGTAGATATGTGTTATTCAATGAGAATATCATGTACAAAGATTAGTTGCACGGAAATAAATAGAAAAAGGAAAACACAAAATACATAATGCTTGATGAAATCACAGAAAATAAAATTCTAGAAAATCAAAATGTTCAACAACAATAATAGCAAAAGAATGCACCTAAAACTCCTAAAAGTATTTTCAGAAGATCTACCAGGTTCAATAGACCCCCTGAATGATACTCACCTTCAATATATTATTTATTATTGACTAATTATGGTGAACCAAAAAGATGTGAAGAAGCAATGCAGGTAGAAACTAGAAATAAGTGGGAGCAAGGCATGAAGGGGAGATGGACTCCTTGTGACTCGATTCAATTTCCTATGTAGGTAAAATAACATTGCAAAATAAATGGGTATACAGATTGAAGGAAGAATATGGAGGAAAAAAGAGGTACAATGCCAAACTTGTTGTAACTTGTAAAGGGGTTTGCATAGAAGAAAGGTATAGATTTTGATGAAATATTTTTTCTTATTGTTAAAATGACTTCAGTTAGAACAATTTTAAATCTAGTGGCAATAGAATAATTTCATTTTGAATAGTTAGATGTAAATAAATATTTTATCCATGGGGATTTAGAGGAAGATATTTATATGTAGCAACCATAGGATTATGAGATCAAAGGGAAGAATACATTAGTATGAAGGTTCAAGAAGAGCTTGTATGGCCTAAGGTAGGATCCGAGAAAGTGGTATTTGAGATTTGATAGGTTTATGACAAATCAAGGTTATAATAGATGTCATTCTTGCCACTATGTTTATTTTAAAAGACTAGATAATGACAATGATATTATCTTGTTATTGTATGTAGATGACATGCTTGTTGTAGGGTCTAACATGTAGGATATAAATATGCTCAAAATAAAATTTGACAATTCATGTGTGATGAAGGATTTGGGTATTGTAAAGAAAATCCTTGGTATCAGAATAACAGGAGATGGGAAAATAAAAAATTAACAGTGTATTAGGCTGAGTACATAAAGAAGGCATTAGAAATATTTAAAATGCAGGATGCAAAACTAGTTAGTACACCTTTGGCAATCCATTTCAAACTGACTAAGGAGATTTGTTCCAAGACACAGGAGAAGATAGACTACATGTCAAAGGCTCTATACTCATCAACAGTTGGCATCTTTATGTATGTGATGGTGTGCACAAGGATGGATATTTCACATGCAGTGGGATTTGTGAGAAGGTGTAGTAAAAATCCAAGTAAAGAGCAATGGAAGGAACTAAAGTGGATTCTCAGGTATTTGAGAGGTAATACTACTCATGAATTATGCTTTAGAGGTTCAAACACTATTCTACATGGATATGTTGATTCAAATATGGAAGGTTACATAAATAATAGGAGGAGCACCATAAGGTATGTTTTTATTGTAGGTGGAGCAATCGTAAGTTTTATTTTTAAATTGAAAAAAAATTTTGCACTTTCAACAATGGAAGAAGAGTATGTTGTGTTATAGAGGCTAGTGAAGAGATGATTTTGTTATAGAGGTTTATGAAGGAATTAGGAAAGAACAAGGAGAATAATAGGTTTTACAGTGACAACCAAAGTGTCATTTATATTTCAAAGAAATCAACATTCCATTCTAAGACTAAAAATGTATATCTAAGGATGATTTCATATGATCATTTTTGGAATATGGACAATTAAAGCTGGAAAACATACACACTAGCTAGAATTTTGTAGACATGTTAATGAAGAGAGTAACCATGGAGAAATTGTGTTCCTACTTAGTTTTATTTGTCCTTCATGCATGATGGAAAATATGAGAAAGTTTATAGGTCCAAATTTAGACCAAAGTTTAGCAAGTGTAGTAGCGGTGGAGTTGTTGTGATTAGTCTCCAAGTGGGAGATTGGTTGTTGTGGAGCCTAATTATCTTCTTGATTCAAAGGTCTAGTTTCAACCACATTTGGATCCCAATCCCTTATGGGGTTTTTTTCATATTATTTGCATGATTATCCCCATGCATTGTTACATTGCACCAGGTGCAGTGGGCAGGGGAGACAACATCCCATGTCCATGGATTCAGGGATGGATTCCCCAAGAAAAAACAATCTGTAGTTTTTTGCATCCATTTTGGGTAGTTTTAGCACATGTTTTCCATCTCATGGTTTTATAATTATGGTTAATGAATTAATTTTGTAATATAAACCAATTAAATATGTTAGGTATTTTGGATTCCCCGAGATCCTATATATTGTATTGTAATGGTGAAGTTAAAACAATAATGAGAGAAAGTATTGTGAATAAGAGAGGAAATTATGATAGAGTGAAGAGAACATTGCAGAAAATGTGTTGTAGGTCTTCTCTCTTCCTCATGTTAGACACAATAAAGGAAGGAATGATTTTTTCTTCATGGATGTAGCGCATATTGTGTCAACCACATATATTGTTGTCTCTCTTGTATTGTGTTATTCTGTGTTTTATTTCTTCATTTATTTTGATTTGTTTTGTTTTACTGCTATGTGATCCTATTCATAAAAGACCAAAAGTGTCTTTCATATGATTAAAATTCATGTAGGTGCAAGGATTTATTTATGGTATCCCTCAATGAAGAAGAAAAATAACAAAGTGATTCTAGCGTGACAAAATTATGGTAGGGTGAGATAGTAGAGTGGGAAAAAAGTTGCAAAAGTTGACTATTGATTATGAGATGATCGAATGTCAGTCCAATTTCATTGAAGAAAACCAATAAGAAGTTGGCTAATACCGTGAGATGATTATTTGAAAAGTCCTACCATGATTTCCATAATGCTAGTCATTACAAGATACAAGATATGAGGTTATTTATAAGATATGTTATGATTTTCCTATGTAATGCAAGTATATTGTTGGAGAGGATTTACAACTACCCTTTGACTCCATTTTTTATAAATAAGCTAAATGGTATGGAAAGACACAACATGGAAATCTTACATGAAGGTGAAGAATGAGTAGTAAGAAGACCATTCGATATCGATTTTTCCCATTTAACAAATTCAAGTTGATTTTCAAGATGGGTTACAACTTATAGGTAGTTTTATAGTTGAACTTTAGTATTAATGTACTAAGTCAAGTTTATTAGTCCTTGCCTCTTGCAAGGGACTATATCTTTTGAGCATTGATAAAAAATAGTTGATAGCCTATTAGTTGGTTCATTTTAGTGATTAATTGGTGCATTTTAATTATTACTTAATCAGTTTTAATATGTTTTTTATAGAGTTGGTATTATTCATTTTAAATTTATTTATTTTGTAAAAAAACATTTTCCATATTTATTAAATTTTATAATCTAATTCTTTTAGTTGATTGGTATGTGATGGGACTTTAATCCCCTAGTGTATGTAATATCTTTTTCAAAATTGTTTTAATTAAGAAATAAATTAAAAATAACAAATTTTATGAGTGGCCATTTTGGCTCACTCTGACACAACAAAGGTGGAGTCAAGGTAGAATTTTTTGATAGTATAGGTTTTGGTGCAGTCGAGGCTCACCCCGTCACCTCTTCACAACCATCGCCTCCTCTGTTAAACCTAGTGCTTAACACCCACCGCCTCATCTATTAGAGTTGTGATGTGCCTCACCACCTCTATCTGATTTGTCACTTTTATGTATCTCACAGCTAATATTGAGAGCACATTAAACAAATCTGTTGTTATGTGTTTCAACAAGAAGGCCGCCATCATTTTCTTCAACATGGGTAGTGCAGATGAGTTATTTTTTTTTATTGTTGGGCTTGCTCAGAATCAGAAATATGGTGGTATTCGATGAGCCATCTTGTATTTCTTCTTCAACCACTTCAAGTCCGTATTCTCGCCCGAAAATCTCACTATCAATGGTTGTCGTGTCCTCTATGCCACTCTCCATTCTCTGCTATGAATTGAGCCTCGCTAGCATTGTTTTCCACGACCTCTGCATGCATGAAAAGATGTCCTTCCTCGCTGCCTCTATTTGGGATGTTACTTGTTTTGTGGGTATTCTTCTTGCTAATGATGGTGTAGTTGTGTTCCACAGGATGAGATTCTTTGTCCATCGACATGGCTTCATGAGGCTACTGGAGATTTGTCTTACATGAACTATTTGGTTGACAATGCCAGTTCTTTAGGTGGAATAGGATGGAAAATGACTGAATTGAGTTCAATTCTTGGCCTCCAAGGTGGGTGATGATGAAATCTTGTCCAATTTTATTCTTCCTTTCCATAATGCTCTAAGAAATTCGAAGATTTAACCTGTAGTTTTATTCCAGAAAAAATTGCAAGGAACATGTAGTTCATCTAATCTACCCCAGATTTATATTCACTATGTCTCGATCTATTATCCGCAAAGAGGTTTCAAAATCCTGGTGGTAATTATTCCAATTTGGGATCATAATTGAAATTAACGTGACATTATAGAATTATGTTAATTTTGTGAATGCAATTTGTTGGCATGTTTTTAGACAGAGGCAGAGTATCTGTGTTTGTCATTGATGGAGAAGATCAACATGATCAGTAGTGCAGCGATAATGGCATGGCAATGGCAAGATCAACAATGAAGAGAAACAATGATCATTGGATCCCATTCAGAATTCCCGATGACCGTCAGATATGAATTCAGATAGGAGGAGCGCGCAGTAGGAGAGAATAGATCTCAGGCGTCAGATCTGATCCCAAAGACCGACCGTCATTATATCCATATGAAGGAGCACGATCTTTACGTGCAATATGAGGCAGGCCTACAAAACCTCGAAAGAAGGAGGACTATCCATCTTCAAGAAGGACACGTGGCAAGCGACTAGAATTTAGCTGACCTGCACATTGGAGGAGTCAACAGAACATGGTGTGGGAACTTGCGATATGCGAAATCCTGAGAATTGATCTAGACCTTTGGATTGATTTATGTTGTGGAACGTTGGATGCAGAGGACACATGAAAAGCAATTGACATTTCGCTGACTGGAAAGTCAAAGAAAGGAGGTGCTCTATCCTATGAAATAGCGAAATGCGAAACCATGACTTAATCTGAGTCGTTGATCAAAGGGAGATCGTGGACCATTGATTAGGCATGACAAAGGCCCATGAAGTTGTGAAATCACGATAAGATCTTGACCGTTGATCCAAGAGGGACATGTGGCAAGAGATTAACATTTCGCTGACTAGAAAGTCAAAGGAAGGAAATGCTCTAACCTTGCAACTTGTGATATGCAAAATCGTGATAAGGTCTAGCCCATGGTCATAGACAAGGTCACATCGTCGAAGGCTTAAGGGAAGGATTTAAATTCTAATCTCCATTTCGGAGATCGCAACTTGGAGTGTCTAGACCCTTCATCACAGGAATCCCGAAATGCGATATCGAGATGAGATCTAGACCGTCGGATCATTGGATATCTCGATCATTGATCAAGCTCGATGAAGTTCATAAGTTCACAAAATGTGAAATGCCTTTTGGTGTAGGTTGTGGTCACCGCCGATGGTCATGTGAGGGGAAAGAGCTAGCAGAGCTAATCTCCTTTTTGACGATCGCAACATGAAGAGTCGAAACTCTTCACCACAGTATTCACGAAGTCATGAATTACAAAGTGCTCATTTGGTTAGCAAGTGGTCATAGCATGTGGTTACATGGTCACGAGAAGGGAAAGAGCCAGTCCAGCTAAGCTCCTTTTCGGAGTTTCGGGGATCGCAACTTGGAGTGTCGAGACCCTTCGACATAGGATTGTTGATATGAGAAATGCCAAAGGAATTTTTATTAGGCCCGTGGTTAGAGCCAGTGGGCATATGGAGTAAGTGCAAGACCCATCATTTTTAATCCAAAGGTGCAGGTTAATCAGGAATATGATCAAAGGGTCATTGTTTATCTTTATGATTAACTATTCAGTTACGATTCAGTTAGCAGAACCGAATCATGGTTCTTGGATGGTTGGTGATTCAGTGGCTGAAGCGTTGTTGTCCTAGGAATTCGAGGTGTAACTGAAGCTGTGGGAGTGCGTAAACGAAAGACATAGTGACTATGCGGGGTTGGTCGTTCTGAATGAAAAATGAGTTTAACTGTAAGAAAGGAAAAATTACAGTATGGGCAGTGTGAGATTGACAGTATGTGCAGTGTGAGATAAAACTCAGATATGAGTAACAGATGCTGAATAGATAGAAGCAAGAGCAGAATTGCAAAACAACTTGAAGCTGAGAAAAATTGCATAATAGATAGAAGCATAGAAGAATTGCAGGACAAAAGAGAAGTGGTATGAATTGAAACACCTGCGTTGTTGGTCATTC
>JASDQU010263030.1:419-10551 GCA_032191745.1 Picea mariana | reverse complement strand
CCTCTAGGCATTGTATACAAACACAAACACATGTGGCATTTGCACACTTAAGTGAATATCTAGTTGTCACATACATTTCCTTGAATCATTCATTGAATATCTTTTAGATAAGTTTACATGAAAGAGTGTTTCATTATTTCATTGTATGTAGTTTTTGTCATATCATGGTCTATGTGAAATCTGAGATATTTTCACTATTTGTTGTTTCAGAAATAAAGAATCTATGTACATAGGGGAAAGATGGGCCCTCAGTAGGAAAAGTTTCCATTGGTGGGTTGTTTAACCTAGTGAACCATGAAGGAAAACATGTACGAGACCGTGATTTTATTGAAAAGTGGACAACAATCTATTTTGGCTCTACTCACTATACTGATATTTGCCTGGATGAAATTTAGAAAATGGTTGTTTAAATTGGTAAAATAAGTATGTTATTAACTCTTTCAATAATATAGGTTCAACATTGATTTATCATGAAAAAAAATTGTTTTCCTTGCATAAAAAATGTTATGGGGATATTGGCAAGTAGTAATCATAGTTCAGAATTTTTTTCAGCCTAATTGTATCTGAAAATTGTGAAATATTCAAATTGACTTCAGATAGATTATTTATATAACTATCAAATGCACATATTTTAAGTTAATATATTTCATAGGATTTATGTGTTTCTTATTAATATGCACATTATACATAGCTATGTCTTCAATTGTTATTTTCATCTCGATGAGATATGTATTAAAATTGGTCATATGTTGGATGTGACTATGAACCTCCTATGGCATGTATCAGGCTCGGGAAGGCTGGCTATCTTCTTTACATGTCCTTGTAGTTTCTAAATTTCAGCTTCTTGTTCCCTGGATTTTTCTCTTAGGCATTGATTTTCCACATCTAATAGAAATTCCTTCGATTTAATAGTTCCCAACTACTTCATAAGGGAGGTTTGCTACTGTGAAAGCTCCTCCACCCAATGCTCTAGATTCACCTTCCACAATTGGAGGCTCGATATTAAATCTCCTAGCATGGATTGAGACTCATCACAATGGTGCTTACATCTAGAAAGGACAAGGTAAATTGGATCACCAGTACTGACCATTAGCGGGTTGACTCCAGTTCCATCTCCCAAGTACATAATGAAAGTGTTATCTCTCCAAGAAATCACTCCCTGACTGTAGAAGGACATAATATTGGTAACTTAAATAGAACAATAAAATGTGGAGGAAAAATGATAAAATCAGATGACATTATAAACTCACATCCATTTAGAAAGACATGGGTCACTTGAAAGACCAAGGCTTTCAATTATGTTTCTCAAAAGGTTTTAATCAATGTGTGAAAACATGGAGAAAACTCATTATGCTAGCAAAAAATACCTACACAAAGGCCTATGTGAATGGCCAGTAATGATAGGTAAGATACTTTTTTCAAAAATCAAAGATTTCGAAGTTCAATTCATTAGAAAAGTGTGATACCATTAAGAAGTTCACAGATTTCGAAATCATAGATTGGTTGGTTGAAATTCCTTACGTATTAACTTACTGGTGAAAATCACAGATTTCGAAATCTGTCTTTGATGGCTAGGCGATTTCTGTCAATAATAAACATGCCATTTGGCTTCATTCCCTTACCATATGCCTTCATAACTTGATTAAGAGGATGATCTAGCTTATGATAATTATTATCTTTAATTTGAGATCATTCCCACAGATTATGGAAACGGAAAAACGCGATCTGGGTTGAAAGAAGAATGATTTGAACTTTTCAGAGCTTTTGACAGCTTACTAGTCGTGTATTTTGACTTTTAACCGCCGAAAGTCAGAGCTTTTCACCGACTCATTACACATAAATTTCACATTTAGACGCTGAAAGATAAAATTAACCTTTGGCCTATTTTTAGAGGTGAAATCCTCATTTTATTGAATTTATGTGAATTTGAGCCTTTCTCAAAACCTCTAAAACTTTAAGATTTAAAAATAAAATTATTATCTTTAATTTGAGATCATTCCCAAAGATCTTGAAATGGAAAAAACATGATCTGAGCAGAAAGAGGATCGATCTGGACTCTTCAAAGCTTTCGGCGGCTTACTAGTCGTGTATTTCGCCTTTTAGCCACCGAAAGTCGGAGCTTTTCAGCGGCTCTTTAAACTGTAAATTTCACATTTAGTCGTCGAAAGCTAAAATTAACTTTTGGCTTATTTTTAGAGGTTAAATCCTCATTTAATTGAATTTATGTGAATTTGAACCTTTCTCAAAACCTCTAAAACTTTAAGATTTAAAAATAAGTCTTCTACCTAATGATCCTCTTATCATGTGATTTGGGAAATATTAGCAAGTGATTTTTTATCGCTAATAGAACCCCAACATTATTCCTGTGTGAATGACATATTTTTGTTTTTAAAAAACCTCAACATTAGTCGCTCTAGTGACGAACGGGTCCATCGCTTATATAGCCATTTGGTCGCTTGAGTAAGTTTAACATGGTTGTCTTGGTCGCTCTTGCGACTAATATTAGTCGTTAGACCGATTAACATTAGTTGCTAGACCGACTAATTAAGATCGCTAGAGTGACCAAGGTTATGTTTTCCATAGAGATGCTAGCAAGGCTTGCAACAAAAGTGGGTCACTAAATTGACTAATCTTGGTGGATGGACTGACAAATGGTAACTTTTCCGTATTGTGTATAGGCTTCTTTTCCCGGTCGCTAAACCGGAGAAGATCCATTTGTAGTCGCTAGACCGACGGAAAAAAAAATCATCTTGGTCGCAACAATGACCCTATTCCGACGAAACTTCGTCGCAAAAACGTTCAAATTTAGTAGTGACCGCAAAATGTGTTTCCCTACTTTATTTTATTTGGTTTTTACGCGCCAGAAGATTGTGTGAAGGCCTGCGTTTTCTTTTTAATTTTTTTACTTCGAATTACCCTCAGATAAAATGCACCTAGAACCGTGCACAACCCTCTTTTTGTCAGCCATGATTTACCTGGTGTTTCTCTGCAGATTGTCCCTCTTTTACTTGGATAAATGTTTTCCTCGGCGTCGACCTCAACCATTCGAATTACATCTTTGTGTTTTTTTTATTTTCACATTTACCGCAGCATGTGATTCGCCAAGCAAGCGAATGGCACATCTTAGTGCTTGATTGTGCTCAGCGAACGTTGATCTTCCACCACGATTTGTTTTTAGAGATGGGTGTTTTAATACTTCATCTCAGTCCTTGATTGTGCTCAGCAAACGTTGATCTTCCACGACAATTTGGATGTAAGAGATGAGAATTTTAATACTTCATCTCAGTCTTTGATTGTGCTCAACGAACGTTGATCTTCTACCATGAGTTTTTGTAAGAGATGGGCATTTTAATACTTCATCTCAGTCCTTGATTGTGCTCAGCGAACGCTAATCTTCCACCATGATTTTGTTGTAAGAGATGGGCGTTTTAATACTTCATCTTAGTCTTTGATTTGCCCAGTGAACCCATTTTTCTTCCACCAAGAAATTTCCAGTACTAATCAATTTTTTTACCGCGGCGTTGTTTCCTTTTTCACTTGAAGTTTTTACCTCTGCGTTATTGGATTTTTGGGACACCCATCATTCTCCGGAAGGGCGGTTTCTTCTAAGATTCGATGCGTTCTCCTTCTTTGTGGTTTCTGGTGCGTTTGGCTGAGAGACGCCTTGCGTTTTAATTGTTGGATCCTCTGCTAAATTGGGGTATCAAGATGGAGTTTTGTTGTTGTCTCAATGAATTATTTGTTGTTCCCTCTACGATCTAACAGTTTTTTTTTCTCAGCGCACTTAGCTCTCCCCTCAGCGAATTTGTAGCGTGCACCTCAGATATTTTGGGTGCTAAATCCCAACGCTATCCCTCTTAAGTTTAATCAGTGTTCAATTATTATTTAAAAAGTAAGTCAGATCTTCCTCCTTTGATAACCCGTAGGTATCTTCCTTGTGGTTTAATGAATCGTGAGAGTTATATCTCAATTTATAAACCAGTTGAATTTTACTCCGATTAAATTTAACTCCGTTTGCAATTGTAATTTCCAGAATTATAAATTAGGTTGCAATTGTAATTGAGAATATAATGCATAGAAATTATATTACAGTTAGATTATGATTCAGTTTATAATCGTTTTTAAATTTTATAACAATAAATTCTAATTAGGGTTAGGATCATATAGAATTATAAATTGCTTACAATTATAACTCAGTTACATTTATTCAGTGCAAAGTGTATTCCTATTCAGTTTAGGGTATGCCTATGATAACATATATTAAAAGAGGAATTAAAATTTAACATATTAATGTTGAGAAGTGAGTTATATATATATATATATATATATATATTAGGGTATGCCTATGATAACATATATTAAAAGAGGAATTAAAATTTAACATATTAATGTTGAGAAGTGAGTTATATATATATATATATATATATATATATTAAGTGTGAAATTTATATTAGTATTGACAGCGGAGTTCAATTAAATTAGATATTAAGGTGATAAAACTTATATTAAGATAGTATAAGGGATCATTTAAATAGCATTCATGATCGTTATTGAGTATTTGATTAAATTTTGATTGAAGATGTGGTTCAATATTTGGGTAAAGTACAGTGGTATATGATTGAAAGATTAGCTAAGTTTGGCATATGCTAATGTGGGAAAATTTTAAGATGAGCATATTTTTATTTAAGAAAGGAATTGAAACAACCTAGTGATTTTAAGGTAAATAAAAAAGAATATTTGTTGATTGATTAAAATTACGTATTAGATGATCATTGAATGAATGCTCGTGCTCATTTCCATCATGAAAAATAGGACATGTTGAGTTTAGACTTTTGCGCGCGCCAATTATCTATATTACATGGCGATTGGTGGTGTTGGTTTCTTGCGCTTATGGACTTTTATGATGGTTTTAGATGTTTAGCTTTAGTTAATTAGTTTATTATTGAATGACGAGTTAAACTCAGTTATCTCTTACGTGAATGAAAACTTAAGGTATGGAATGATGTATCACATATTAATTAGATTCTTTTTCTTGCGCGCATTGAAAAGTCAAGGTATAAATGGTTGTCGATTATTACTTATTGTACCATAGACATTTTATTGTAGTTTGATGATTGAATTAATCACGCACCTGCAAGTTAAGTAGATTTGTTGTGTATTAAAACGTAATAAGTAGATTATTTGCGCCTTGACTTATGTCGTTTCTAGATGGATTTAGTCTTTAGGTTTTCTTGCGCCTTGGAATTTTTATGTTACATGTGTTGGTTATTAGAATGCTTTTGCGCCTAGTTGATTGTGGATGATGTTATTTAGCTTAGTCGGTTTGGACTTGATTGTGTCGGGTGGGATGTAGACACCTCATCGTTCCTGAGAACAGTCGCCAGTCCTGAGACCTTAAATGGTCCAAATCAATGGGAACCTAGTATTGAACATGGCTTATGTGTCCTATAGGTCCTAACCTTGCAGGTAGGATGGGCGGTTACTTATTTATATTCCTTATCTTATTAAATGTTCATAAATTTTCTTTAAGCTTAATGATGTGCTAATTTGTTATGCTTTCTATGTTTATGTATCACGTGAAATTCATTCATTATGATTTCGTCGAGTTGTGTCGCTATGAATTTATTATTGATGTTATTTTCCTAATGCTTTAAAAAAAAAATTTGCTTGTTGTACATTGTTCTTGTGTCGTAACGTTCAGGGCCGTTACATATGGTATCAGAGCGGGTTCAACCTCGTGACTTGGGAACATTACACCTTCCTCTGCATCAACACTTATTTATAATTATTACTAATTAATTTGATTTGTATTCATGCAGGTAATCATGGTTAGAGGATGTCGCGGAGGAAGATGACGTGCTGCTAGGGGAGGAGGCACGGTGCCTCCAGTAGCATCCACACCAGAGGAGTCTAACCCCCAAGGGGAAGAACAAGTTGTCAGAAAGGAACATATAGTTGTGGGAGATGTGGTTGGGTTGATGAGGTCCTTTCAACATATTTCAGAGGCCCTAATTAGTCATTTGGATAGAGATGATTCCAGGGCATCAACACCCCCATGAGGGTCCACTGCGCTCTCCAGACGATACTAGTAGCATTCACCGAGAACTCGAGAAGGTTAAGCTTCTCTAGTTCTTTGGTGCCACAGATAGAGCAGCTGCTAAGGCATGGTCGGAGAATATGGCGATGTGATTTTCACTTCGAGACTATACCTCCAACATGAAGGTTTGCATGGTGGTATTTCAGCTAAAAGGGAGCGCTCTTCTATGGTGGAAGATGCTCTTGCCACAAATGAACATGATTGTAGAAAATGTGTCATGAGAACTGTTCGAGGAGTAGTTTTGAGAGAATTATCTGTTAGAGGAATTCATTGAGTGTCAGCGCAATCAGTTCAATTCCTTGTGATAGGACAGTCGTATGGCGCCCAAGTATGAGGCTCATTTTATGGAGTTGTTACAGTATGTTCTTCACCTGAAAACTTAAAAGCTTAAGTTCAACAAGTTCATATTTGGCCTTAATGTCAACATCCATGCTAAAGTGAGGATTTCAATTCCTCAGACATTGCAAGATGTTTTCCAGAAGGCCCTCATACCTAAAGAGGAGCTCATTAGCAGGGGCCTGAGTAGGACTCCGACGGGACAAGCAACATCTGGTGCGCAGCAGCATCAAAAACTAGCTAGACATCCACCAGGGTATCGAGGCACTCTGAGAGGATCTACATTCACTATACCACGATGACTGATGCCTCAGCAACATAATCCCTATAGAGGACCACAACACCCAAAACAAAAGATGTTCATGCATGTTCAACAAAACATATTATGGTTTCAGGTCGGTGGGACGTCAACTTCTACTTCGGGGTCCAGGAGTACTAGACTGAAGACATGGTGTTGGACATGTAGAGAGCCATATTACCATCATTAATTCCCAGTTGAGAGGGCTAGAGTAGTAGGATCAGCCGGACACACTACCGTAGGAGATTTGGGTAAGGCCCATCAGATTCATCCAGTGGTGAATAACTGCTAGGTTGGGGACCATTCTACTATGCTTGAGACATAAAGTACCATCGTTGACCAGACCCTTAGTATTTTGATAGATCTCGGAGCTACATAGAGATTAATTTATGGTGTAGTACTAAAAAAATTTAAGGTAAAGGCATTCAAACATGATGAGTTTAGCTACGAAGAAATGGCTTCAAGAGCCAAACGGAAGGTTGGAGGGAAGGTTACAGGTTGTACCCTTAACCTGGGATATATTTTCATGAATTCCAACCTATACATGACGATCTTAGGATCTTATGACACCGTTATTGGTATGGAATGGCCGGAATCACGTGAGGTGATACTCAACTGTAAGACAAAACGGTTGATTTTGGTCGATGACGAAGGACAAAGACGTGTGATTGTGGCAAGGAACCAAGGAGTTTCCATAAGTTTCATCTCTTCCCTATAGCTTCTAAAGAGCATGCGAAGGGATGCAATATATATGTGATCCTTGCGTTGAACGAAAATGGCATGGTGGAAGGACTAGAAAACCTTCCAGTAGTACGATAATTTGCGAAAATCTTCCCATAGGAGTTACCAGGGCTGCTGCCTGAGAGGGAATTGGAATTTACCATCGACCTAAACCTAGGAACTGAACTGATAGCAAGAATGCCTTATCATATGTCAACCCATGAGCTACATGAGTTGAAAATGAAAATGAATGATTTGTTGGATCTAGGACGTATATGTCCAAGTCTATCACCGTGGGGTGCACCTATTATTTTCATACAGAAGAAGGATAGGTCGTGTAGACTACATTGACTATCGTCAATTGAACAAGAAAATGATCAAGAAACAATATCAGTTTCCAAGAATAAATGATCCATTTGATCAGATGAAATGTGCGATGGTGTTCTTGAAGATCGAATTGAGATTAGGGTATCAGTAGTTACGAATCAAGGAGGAAAACATTCCTAAGACCAACTTTAAGATGAGGTTTGGACATTACGAGTTTATTGTTTTACCGTTTGGACTAACAAATGCCCCAGGGGTATTCATGAGCTTGATGAATGGGGTGTTCCACGAATACTTGGACAAGGTTTTTCAAGTATTCATTGACGATATTTTGATATATTCTCGGACAATGGAAAAACATGACAAAAAATTTCACTTGGTACTACAATGTAAGGAGAGAAACAATTGTTTGGGAAACCGTCGAAATGCTTGTTTTATCAATCGAAGATTCATTATTTAGGTTATGTCATCTCTGGTGAAGGTATCAATGTGGACCCAACGAAGGTCGGGGCTATTATGGAATTTCATGTGCCAATGAATGTCCTAGAAGTGTGTAGCTTCATGGGTTTAGTGGGATACACTACTACATATTAAAATATTTGCGATGACTACTTGCGACGAAAGTACCCTTTCGTCGCAAAATTCAAGAGAAAAAGTTCAATTTTTAAATTTTATTATAAATCCATCCTGTATTCATCGCTCTATCTATGGAAGTAAACATTCCTCATTCTTACAACGATCATGAAGAGAGTGGATGATCTTCTCTCTTGCAACAAAGTTTTCCATTCGTCGCAAGAGAGACGATAAATATTGACTGTTACACTATTTGATAAAGCCCATATTAACGGTTATACTATTTTACAAAGTCAAAATTGATTTGGTCAACTTTCGTTGTAAGCTTGAAAATATGACCATTATACTCTTTAACAAACTCAACATTGATTTGGTCAATGTTTGTCATTATTGCGACGAAAAAATAGCTATAAATATTTTACGAATTAGATATGTTGCGACAATCTTGCTATAACAACGATGGTTTAGAAAGGGTGTTTTTTGGTAGAAGTTGTGCGTAAGAATGTCGCAGAATATTAGAGGTGGTTAAAAAAGTAAATCCCATGAAAAGGGTGATGGTAGATGTTATTTCCCTTGCAAAAAATGTTGCCTCATATGTCCCGTAATAATTTTAATAGAAAAAACTAAAAAACATTGTAGGAAATATGGGCACATTGATGGAGGATCGAATGAATATCGTCCCATGGTAATTAGTTATATATTCATTATTTGTTTTTCTATTGTCAATTTTATATAAAATTATATATGCGTATATATATTGTTTGAATGTTTTTTATAGTACACACTAATTTTGCATGATTGTTTGTAATTATAAAGTTAGAGTTTCCCTCTAACTTTCCACAGAATATTGCACCAAGTAGTAGTATAAATGATGTTGTACAAGTTGAGTAACATGATCAAGCGAATGAGGATCTCATGGAATAAGATGATGTTACAAATCAAATGATCCAAGATTTATTTTCTCAGCTGGATGAGGGTGGGGAAAGTGATGGTATTTATGATTAACCTCTATTAGAAAAGGCAAATAAATGAAATTATGAATGATCAAGAGAAAATATTCTCTCCACTACATTGTTTCTAGTGAGCTTAAAGGTTATGAATAATTTGTCGAACACATGTATGCCACGTATCCTAAGGTACATGTAATATGTTTCATCTCATATTATACATAAATGTTGTCTTTTTTCTATTTGTTTTTAGTTTTAATTAATGTGTAAAATAAGAATGCAATTTTTACGATTAATATTCTTTACATTAACTAGTTATTTGTTATGTTGTAAATTGTTAGGTGAATTTTTGTTACCATCGTCAAATATTTTACCTCGAACATACCGAGGTTTCCATGCCATTATGAAATAAATTGGAATGGATTTTAAAACTATAGATGCATTTCCTAATGTTCATATTATATATTATGGACAAAATGCTTTGAAAACAGAATGCCCATAATTTCTTATCAGTAGATATCGAACCGATCAAGTAAAAAAAAGGGTGCCTCAGAAGGCTCTTCGTCATATTCCCATAATTCCACGTTTGCATTAATTTTTCAGGTGTGAAAGCATAGCACAATTTATGGATTACCATGCACTTAACATAGGTGGATATGGTGTTCTTCGAATGCCTTCTGATGGTTATGAATTTAGGGAAATTGAGGAAAATGGGCATATTTCAAAGATGAACCTCGTAATGTTCGGATTTCATTGGAAGTTGATGGTGTTAATCCATTCAAAGAGGTTAGGTCTATTTACTTAGTGTGGCCTATTTTTGTTATCAATGATAACATT
>JASDQU010263029.1:0-15511 GCA_032191745.1 Picea mariana | reverse complement strand
AAATTTTTTAGTTATATAAAACATTCACTAAAACCTCCACATTCAATATAGGAGGTTGTAGTGGAGGTGTTTTTCAAAATTTTGTCAAATTTTGTAGCACTAAAAACCTCTTATAGAAGGTGTTTTCCTTGTAGTGTCTCAAGATGAGGGAGTATCTGTATGGTCACTGTTTTTTCTGGCTTTTCTTCTATCGTATCAGGTCACCATTAGAAGCCATTATCGTTCCTCATCAAAATCATTGTTCTATTATGTTATCCTTGACTTGAGAGTATGGTAGTGATTGATTGGAGGAAAAAAGAAAGAGGCGAGACATGAATGCTAGGCGAAAAGATTCAGATGAAAAGGATAGAGCACGCCATCAACATGCAGGTTACATTTTCCAAGCGTATAAATGGATTGTTGAAGAAATATTATGAACTTTCAGTGCTCTATGATGCAGAAGTTGGACTCGTGTTTTTATCTCCATGAATTGTCCAATCAGAGGAGACTTGTTCATTTTTAATAATATTATTATTATATATTATTAAACTTCTATCACATTTTCCTTTTCACACTTAAGAAGGGTAAGTAATAGATCCATTTTATGACCTTGAGGCATATCTCTTGTGATATCCTCAAATTATTCAAGAAATAAATATTTTAAAAGTTGTTATTCAAATTTTTTTTCCATTTATGGAAATTCGAATTTAGATTTGCGGAAGCATGTAATTATTATTTTTATTATTGTTGAACAAATATTTGGCTTGCCAAATGTTCTCTTTGATGGAGACATGTATGATAAAAACTTTTTAATGCAATAGTTACATCTAAATGCAATAACGAAATACAAAAGAATATTATTATTAAAAAATATTTGATTTTTAAATTATTAATTTAAAAGTTGTAAAAAACATTGAATTAAAATATACACATATGAGTGCATTGTATTCTTTTGAACTCACTTGATGTTGCATTCCATAATATAGAAAGCGGTGTGTTTTGAGGAGTCATATGCATGAGTGCATATTAATTATCATAACACACCAATACAAACTATTGAGAGAACACAAAGTTATACACCAATACAAACTATTGATAAAACACAAAGTTATGTAAACAACATAACAAACAATAATATTTATCATTTCAAAATTGTACGGTCCTCATATTTAAAATATACACCGGGGAACTAAAAATAATTAACATGTCGATACATTAAGTTTTTTATATGTATATGTGCTATATATATTATTTATGTATGGATGTCTTTACTATAATATAAACATTAGTGCTTCGTAGAAATAATAGTTCCAACACCTCACCTTGAATATTCAAAATTTCACTACCCTTCGGTGCACATTGTAAACTAGAAATTGATACATACTAATTACACAAGCACCGGAGTGCACAATATTAAATGCACCGGGTCTCAGGATACCTCAATAGCATCGGAGATAACTATAAATTAAAATTTATGGGCCGTACTAAATATAAAACGTACTAGTACTTCATATGCAAACAAGGCAGCTAACTGCCCCTTGAAATTATAAGAGCATCAATTCTCTGCATACAAGAAAAAAGCTGGAACCGGTGTGTAATAGTCATAGTTTTTTATTATATTAACATGCTGGGACATTTGTTTTATATTAACGCACTCGTGAGTGTACATCAATACCACACCAGTACGTTTTGACAAGAAAATTTTTGAAGAAAAGGCTTCTACTACAACCTTTGCTTGCCCAATTTTTTTAGTTATATAAAAAATTCACTAAAATCTCGACATTCAATATATGAGGTTGTAGTGGAGGTGTTTTTCAAAATTTTGTGAAATTTTGTAGCACTAAAAACCTCTGATAGAAGGTGTTTTCCTTGTAGTGTCTCAAGATGAGGGAGTATCTCTATGGTCACTGTTTTTTCCGGCTTTTCTTTTATCGTATCAGGTCACCATTAGAAGCCATTATTGGTCCTCATCAAAATCATGATTTTATGTTGTTATCCCTGACTTGAGAGTATAGGATTGATTGATTGGAGGGAAAAAGAAAGAGGCAAGACTAGAATGGTGAGTGAAAAGATTCAGATGAAAACGATAGAGAACACCACCAACATGCAGGTTACATTTTCTAAGTGCATAAATGGATTGTTGAAGAAATATTATGAACTTTCAGTGATCTGCGATGCAAAAGTTGGACTCGTGATTTTCTCTCCATGAATTGTCCAATCAGAGGAGACTTGTGTATTTTTAATAATATTATTATTATATATTATTAAAATTCTATCACATTTTCATTTGCACACTTAAGAAGGGTAAGTAATGGATTTTGTTTATTACCTTGATGCATATATCTTGTGATATCCTCAAATTATTCAAGAAATAAATCTTTTGAAAGTTGTTATTCAATTTTTTTTTCCATTTATGGAAATTCGAATTTAGATATCCGGAATCATGTAATTATTATTTTTATTATTGTTGGACAAATATTTGACTTGCCAGTTGTCCTCTTTGATGGACACATGTATGAGAAAAACTTTTAAATAAAATTTAATGACGGAAGACAAATATTTTCAAATTACAGAAGCATCCTTCTATGTGGGTTTATTAGAATCCTTCTCATCCCCTCCCCAACCATCTCCAACCTCCCAACTTGTTGCCACACCCACCACCAACCCATCAAGATTTTCTCGGTCAATAGCACTTTTAGTTTTACCTGCAAGCACATATCGTGCTTCAATCACCAGTAACTTGGATAAACCACCATTTTGGATCCAACATTGGTTGGGGTGTTCTTTCTCTAAGAAGCTCAGACTTAATAGTTGCACAATCCATTGTACTCCTCCACTTCATCGATGCACTATGTGTGGTAGATTTTGTTTTGTTATGTATTTATTTTTTCCTTATTTAGCGGAGAAAACTTAGGAGAAGCTTGTAGCCAACTCTAGCCATGGGTTTGGCTATTGGATTTGTTCATACATAAAGGAGGAGCGTTGTTGTTTCATTACTAGTAGTAGTATAATAATTGTTTTTCCACTATTCTTGGACACATCAAACAAACACATAGTGATAGCGAGTGAGGGATATTTATTTCATGTATGGTATATACAGTTCTATATTGTAGACAATCTTTCAACTATTCACGATGAACTGGCATTCATTTTTCTAAGTCGCTACTAATAAATCTATGGGATATGTGATATAGATATCATTGATAAATCCATTGTATATGTGATATATATCTTGATTTTTTTATGGTATGTATACAGATGTTGAATTTTTATGGTATATCAAATATAGATCTTATTTTTTCATGTAACATTACGGCTATGATAGTGATATATTTTGAGTGGATTTCCTATTTTTTCACATCAAATGTGTCACAAAATAACAAAATGGGAATTATTTCTCCATCCTTTGCAACAATAAAAAAGGATACATGTATTGAAAAGTTAAAGTTTTTGTGGCAATTGATCATGATTCCTATGACACTGCATTTTCTTTCAATTTCAATAATTTTACTTGTTGATATAATTCATTCTTGGATTGGATATACCATTGATGAATTAATGTCATGTGATTATGTTGCAATAATTTTTGGGTTTGTAGCATCTTCAAATAGAGTTTTAATTATCATAGTTATGCAATGGATATTTTACAATATCTTCCATTATCTACTATTAATGAAATGTAATTTGTTTATGTTATAATAATATTTCCATTCAGAGTATCCTCAAATATAGTTGCATGCAATTTGTTTATGTTATAGTAATTTTTGGGTTACATTGTTACAAACAATAGATTATCTAGATCAATATTGGTAGCCAACCACCTATTCCATATGGCTCCTCTCAATAGTTTTAGTTCAACATGTTCTTTTGTACTTATTTCTAATTGTGGGTTCTATAATCTAAGGTTGTATGAATCCCTACACATTTTTCAGGTGGATATTAGTGGTTTCCCAGCTAATCCAATTGGTTTATTTTGTAATTTTTCATGTCAGTACATATTTTTGTACTTCCAGGGTCGTTTTCGGGCCCTAACATTGTTTTTTTTGGATTTCCACAATCAAACTATAGATGAAGTTAGATTTTGATGGTATAATGTGTAGTTCTCAAATATAAATTTCAAATGGGCTATCCCTCACTTAAAATAGAGGTTGCATGCAAAATTTACAACCCCGGGAAGTTGAGGTACCAACTTACCCATTGGGGCCGACATATCATTCAACATTTCATCTCCTAGGGCCAGGATTTTGGATGTATAGGGTTTTTGAATTCATGAGTAATGTTAAAAATACCTATGGAGCCTTGTTGTAATCATATTTCTCAGATAGATGACTCTAGAAGCCACATCTCTTCTCAAAGATAGCTACCACCATTTGACCAAGCTTTTTTAGTTCTGCAGTTTTATAGTTTCAACTTATTTTATTTATTCAATAGAAGTTATCATTCACTAGATATATGTTGTTGTTCTATGTATCTCTATGTTATCGTATTTAGTTTTTTATTCATTGTGTTCCTCTCATAAATCCATATTAGTAGTATCAGAGTGATATGCTCTTCATTTATTTTTCTTCATGCATGTCCCCAGCAAGATATTCGTACAAGAAGTTGGGACTCAAACCAATCAATCCTTTTCTAGATTGGTCTTACTTAGCCCAACAACAACCCATGTGGGATGAAAAAAAAGATGATGGAACATGAGATCTTTTTAAAATATTTCTCGAGGAATCCCTTACACAACAAAGGAATGAGATTGTGAACAATTGTTCTCAGATCCTTCGTTGATTTCCCACAAAAGACATGTCCTAACCCACACATAGGTAGAACAATATATTAAGATGTAATAAAGGTCAATATCAATAACGCCTTGCAATAAAGTAGAATAAGTCGAATCTAAGAATACCTAAAAGAAGCTTCCGCTTCAGGAAGGATCTTCCTCTAGATTCTTCTTTTGATAGACATATTTAGTATAAATAGGAGTCAAGGGTATGATAACCCTATCTTGAATATTATTGTAATAGAGCTCTACTCGACTAGAGGTTTCCCCCTTGAAGAGGCCCGTGACCATTGCTCTCAGAATCAATGTGCTGTTTCTGTTGTTATTCTTATATCATTTATTTGTTATTGTGGTGATTGTTCTGGTTATGTTGTTGTTATTATTCCATTTCTAGCATTTTATTTATGTTCTGAAAACTTTTTATATCTGGTATACTACAAGTGGTATCAAAGAACTTTCCTCGACAGAAATTATGGGTTAAATTTTTTTTCAGGGTAGAGATGTATTCTGACGTCTTTAAGCCACAGAGATATATCGTTACACACATAAACCTATGGTTGAAGGATTCATACATGTAGGAAATACAAGTGGTACTTAAGTGCACATCTGTTGGCCACCCTTGTAACCCCTATTGGTACCCCTTAGAGTGGTAGCGCATCAGAAAATACTTGTGTATGGATCGGACTAGATTACCTGAAGCCCTCTTTAGATAAACCAATCGGTCTCTTGACTTCTATAGTGCCACCAAGAACAACACTCGGGACGATACTTTCTAGTACCTAGGTAGTCGAATAGTATAGCTAAGGGTACGGTCTAGCCTCCTTAGTTAGTTCCCTGAGATATTGGGCTGAGTACTATTGTTGGACCCCAAACATATATCAGAGAGCTATAGCACAGGGCAAACCCTTGTCTGTAGAACCCTTGAATACCTAACCCTTGGGGATAGAAACATGAACAAATTAAAACAGACAAGATCTATTGTTGTGCAACTATGTTCGGGTTTCCAAATCACTACACATTTTTTCCTGGTTAAGCATTTTGGAATTTCATCATTGTAGTATTATTCATACTAGAGTATAACTCCACAGGTTTAAAAAGAAAAAAACCAAGTGTAAAAATTTTTGCACCATTATTTGATACCTAGTCAATCGGATTCATCTCTTTGCCCTTATCACATTCATACATATCATTTTTTAGAAAAATATTTGACCCCACCCGCCCCATTTTGGGTCCCTTGTCCTCATGGCCCATACCTGTAGCCAAGACTTGGAAGGTTTCTTCAATGGCTTGCAATCTAATTTCACTGAGACCCAACAAGAAGTGAGACAACTCAGTGCCAATGTTGTCACCATCAATACAACCATGCAATCTTCAATGGAGGAAATCAAGCAAGACCTGAATACCAGCTTGAATTTGTTGTTTCGATTCTCTATACTAATATGCATATCGCTACAGATAACCCTTTATCTAACCCACCTCCGCATACTAAAGATGAAAATTTCTCTCATTCCCATAAATTTCAACACTATCACTTTCAACATGACCTACGCCTCCTCTGGGTGGATCTGACCAAATTTGATGGCTCGGATCCCAATGGTCGGGTAACCCAAATGGAACATTATTTCTATTTATACAGCATTACAGATGACTTCGGAAAACTCTGGTATGGTGTTCTCCATCTAGATCAAGAACGTTGGCAATGGTGGCAATGGTGAAAAACCTCCCATCAAGAATAAATTTCTTAGACACACATTGTGGAAGAGATTTATGAACTCTTTAACACTGACACCAACCATTTGGTTTGTTTGACAAAGTTGAAACAATTAGGAACAGTGGAAGACTTTATAGCTACCTTTGAGCGCCTGGATTTTCAGACAGAGGGCATGTTTGATGCCTTTTTTCCGAGAGTTTTCTATAAGTGGCCTCAAGGATGATATTCGGGCCCATGTCCTCATGACTCTACCTCCGAGTTGGGTGGAGGCTAATAAAATAGATAAAGAATTACAATAGTTTGTATCTTCTCAATACCGGAAAGCCTCCTTTATCCCTCACCCTAATCCAGTAAATCCCACTACTCCCTCCGCTCCACTGAAGATCCAAAAATTGACCAATGATGAAATCGTTGAATGCCATCTCAAAGGCCTTTGTTATAATTGTGATCAAAAATATTTGTTGGCCACAAGTGTAAGGAACAAAAGATTTGTATGGCCATTTCAGAGGATATTTTGGAAGAGGATGTTGAAACTCCCCTTGTGTCTAAGTCACTTAAAATCACCAACATAACCCCTACCTAAGACCCTCCTGAAGTAGAACCAATAATTTCTCTCAATGATCTCACTAACTTCTCTTCTCCTCAAGCCCTCAATCTAATCAGTTACACCAAGCATACGAAGGTCATCATTCTAGTTGATAGTGGAAGCACCCATAATTTTATTCATCACTGCATTGCCCATGAAACTCATTTCTCCATCCATGCCGTCAATAATTTCCAAATAATGATTGCCAATGGTGGCTCCATGAAATGTGGATGGTGTTGTGAAAATGTGTGTCTCCAAATTGGTGACTACCACCTGAAATACCATATGTTTGTTATTGACATGGGAAGTTGTGAGATTGTGTTGGGTGTAGACTGGCTAAGGAGTTTGGGTCCCATTCTCATGGATTTTAATGAATTAAACATGCCATTCGACCAGGACAACCACCAATATAAGTTCCAGGACATCACCATTGGTTCACCTGAGATCATTAGTTCCCATCACATGGAAAATCTGCTCAAAAAAGGTTATTCTGGTGTTATTTCCCAAATCCATTCCATACAAGCAAAATAGACACCCTCGGTGCCGCAATACCTCCAATCCATCCTTTCTAAACATCAAGTGGTCTTTTCCAATCTCGTGGAACTCCCTCCTTCCGGTGGTGTTCATGCTTATTCCATTCCCCTTGTACCATTAAGCCTTCCTCCCAATATACGTCCCTATCGTCACCCCTTTTCCCCAAATAATGAAATTGAGAAAATGGTCCAGGAACTCCTTAATGTAGGCACTATCCACCCTAGTACAAGCCCCCACTCTTCCCCGGTGGTCATGGTCCTGAAGAAAGAATTTTCTTGGTGAATGTGTACTGACTTCCATGCCCTCAACAAACTTACCATCAAAGACAATTTTTTCATTCCTTTCATTGATGACCTCTTGGATGAATTGAGTGGCACCCAGTTATTTACTAAACTTTATCTTCGTTCTGGCTACCACCAGATACGTATGAAAGAGGAAGACATTCCCAAGACTACCTTTAGAACTCATGAGGACCACTATGATTTTTTGGTCATGCCCTTTGGCTTGTGTAATGCCCCCTCCACCTTCCAAAGCCTCATGAATCATGTCTTCCATCCTTTTCTCCGTCATTTTGTATTAGTTTTATTTTATGATATCCTCATCTATATAAAAACCTAGACAAACCATCTTTCTCATGTGGATTGAGTTATCCATCTACTCCCTCAGCACCAACTTTTCGTGAAACAGTCTAAATGTGCTTTTGCTGCTGTAGAAGTTGAGTACTTGGGTCATCTGGTTGGAAAATATGGTGTCAGGGTGGATCCTAAAAAGATTGAAGCTATTCAAGACTAGCCTCGCCCAAAGACTCTCAAAAGCTTGCATCGATTTATGGGCTTAACAGGTTATTATCGCAAGTTTCTTAAGAATTATGGAAAAATTGTAGCCCCTCTCACTGCACTCCTTACTTAGCCCAACAACAACCCATGGGGGATGAAAATAAAGATGATGGAACATGAGATATTTTTACAATATTTCTTGAGAAAGCCCTTGCACAACAAAGGAATGATATTATGAACAATTGTTCACAAATCCTTCATCGGTTGCCCACAGAAGACATGTCTTCATCAAGAATCCATGCAACCCGCTTCAAGGTACTGTTAGGGTCCTAACCCACACATAGGTAGAACAATAGAATAAGTCAAATGTAAGAAGACCTAATAGAAGCTTCCTCTTCTAGAAGGATCTTCCTCTAGATTCTTATTTTGATAGACATATTTAGTATAAATAGGAGTCAAGGGTATGATAACCCTAGCTTGAATATTATTGTAATAGAGCTCTACTTGACTGGAGGTTTCCCCCTCAAAGAGGCCTGTGACCATTGCTCTCAGAATCAATGTGATATTTTTGTTGTTATTCTTATATCATTTATGT
Organism: Picea mariana; assembly: GCA_032191745.1. NCBI lineage: Eukaryota > Viridiplantae > Streptophyta > Pinopsida > Pinales > Pinaceae > Picea > Picea mariana. Next base: position 6,559 of record JASDQU010263029.1, on the reverse strand, counting down.
GTTATTGTGGTGATTGTTCTGGTTATGTTGTTGTTATTATTCCATTTCTATCATTTTATTTATGTTCTGAATACTTTTTATATATCATATACTACAAGTGGTATCAGAGCACTTTTCTCGGCAGAAATTATGGGTTAAATTTTTTTTCAGGGTAGAGATGTATTCTGACGTCTTTAAGCCACAAAGATATATCATTACACACATAAACCTGTGGTTGAAGGATTCATACATGCAGGAAATACAAGTGGTACTTAAGTGCAGATTTGTTGGCCACCCTTGTAACCCCTATTGGTACCCCTTAGAGTGGTAGCGCATCAGAAAATACTTGTGTATGGATCGGCCTAGATTACCTGAATCCCTCTTTAGATAAACCGATCGGTCACCTCACTTCTATAGTGCCACAGAGAACAACACTCGGGAAGATACTTTCTAGTACCTAGGTAGTTGAATAGTATAGCTAAGGGTACGGTCTAGCCTCCTTAGTTAGTTCCCTGAGATATTGGGCTGAGTACTATTGTTGAACCCCAAACATATATCAGATAGCTACAACACAGGGCAAACCCTTGTCTATAGAACCCTTGAATACCTAACCCTTGGGGATAGAAACATAAACAAATTAAAACAGACAAGATCTATTGTCGTGCAACTGTGTTCGCGTTTCCAAATCACTACACATTTCTTCCTGGTTAATCATTTTAGAATTTCATCATTGTAGTATTATTCATACTAGAGTATAACTCCGCAGGTTTAAAAAAAAAAAAAAAGTATGGAAATTTTGCACCATTATTTGATACCTAGTCGATTGGATTCAAATCTTCGCCCTTATCACATTCATACATATCATTTTTTAGAAAAATATTTGACCCCGCCCACCCCATTTCGGGTCCCTTTTCCTCATGGCCCATACCCGTAGCCAAGACTTGGAAGGTTTCTTTAATAACTTGCAATTTAATTTCACTGAGACCCAACAAGAAGTGAGACAACTCAGTGCCAATGTTGTCACCATCAATACAACCATGCAATCTTCAATGGAGGAAATCAAGCAAGACCTGAATCCCAGCTTGAATCTGTTGTTTTGATGCTCTACACTAATATGCATATCCCTACAGATAACCCTTTGTCTAACCCACCACCGCATACTAAAGCTGAAAATTGCTCTCATTCCCATAACTTTCAACACTATCACTTTCAACATGACCTACGCCACCTGTGGGTGGATGTGACCAAATTTGATGGCTCGGATTCCAATGGTCAGGTAACCCAAATGGAACATTATTTCTCTTTATACGACATTACGGATTACTTGGCCAAACTCCGGTATGGTGTTCTCCATCTAGATCAAGAACGTTGGCAATGGTGGCAATGGTGAAAAACCTCCCATCAAGCATATATTTCTTAGACACACTTTGTGGAAGATCTTTATGAACTCTTTGACACTGACACCAACCATTTGTTTTTTTTGACAAATTTGAAACAATTAGGAACAGTGGAAGACTTTATAGCTACCTTTGAGCACCTGGATTTTCAGACAGAGGGCATGTTTGATGCCTTTTTCCAAGAGTGTTTTATTAGTGGCCTCAAGGATGATATTCGGGCCCATGTCTTCATGAATCTACCTCCGAGTTGGGTGGAGGCTAATAAAATAGATAAAGAATCACAATAGTTTGTATCTTCTCAAAATTGGAAACGCTCCTTTATCCCTCGCCCTAATCCAGTAAATCCCAATACTCCCTCCACTCCACTAAAGATCCAAAAATTGACCAAGGATGAAATAGTTGAATGCCAACTCAAAGGCCTTTGTTATAATTGTGGTGACAAATATTTGTTGGGCCACAAGTGTAAGGAACAAAAGATTTCTATGGCCATTTCAGAGGATATTTTTGAAGAGGATGTTGAAACTCCCCTTGTGTCTGTGTCACCTAAAATCACCAACATAACCCCTCCCTCAGACCCTCCTGAAGTAGAACCAATAATTTCCCTCAATGATCTCACTAGCTTCTCTTCTCCTCAAACCCTCAAGATAATCAGTTACATCAAGCATATGAAGGTCATCATTCTGGTTGATAGTGGAAGCACCGATAATTTTATTCATCACTGCATTGCCCAAGAAACTCATTGCTCCATCCATGTCGTCAATAATTTCCAAATAATGATTGCCAATGGTGGCTCCATGAAATGTGGATGGTGTTTTAAAAATGTGTGTCTCCAAATTGGTGACTACCACCTAAAATACCATATGTTTGTTATTGACATGGGCGGTTGTGAGATTGTGTTGTGTGTAGATTGGCTAAGGAGTTTGGGTCCCATTCTCATGGATTTTAATGAATTAAACATGCATTTCGACCAGGAAGGCCACCGATATAAGTTCCAAGACACCACCATCAATTCATCTGAGATCATTAGTTCCCATCGCATGGAAAATCTGCTCAAAAAAGGTCATTCTGGTGTTATTTCCCAAATCCATGCCATACAAGCAACATAGACACCCTTGGTGCCGCAAGACCTCCAATCCATCCTTTATAAACATCAAGGGGTCTTTTCCACTCCCATGGGACTCCCTCCTTCCCATGGTGTTCATGCTCATTCCATTCCCTTTGTACCATTAAGCCTTCCTCCCAATATACGTCCCTATCGTCACCCTTTTTCCACAAAAAATGAAATTGAGAAAATGGTCTAGGAACTCCTTAATGAAGGCGCTATGCACCCTAGTATGATCCCCTACTTCCCCAGTGGTCATTATCCTGAAGAAATAATTTTCTTGTTGAATGTGTACTGACTTCCATGCCCTCAACAAACTTACCATCAAAGACAAATTTTCTATTCCTTTCATTGATGACCTCTTGGATGAATTGAGTGGCACCCGGTTATTTAATAAACTTTATCTTCATTCTGGATACCACCAGATACGTATGAAAGAGGCAGACATTCCCAAGACTAACTTTAGAACTCATGAGGGCCATTATGAGTTTTTGGTCATGCCCTTTGTCTTGTGTAATGCCCCCTCCACCTTCCAAATCCCCATGAATCATGTCTTCCATCCTTTTCTCCGTCATTTTGTATCAGTTTTCTTTGATAATATCCTCATCTATAGAAAAACCTAGACATACCATCTTTCTCATGTGGATCGAGTTATCCATCTACTCCCTCAGCACCAACTTTTCCTGAAACAGTCTAAGTGTGCTTTTGTTGTTGTAGAAGTTGAGTACTTTGGTCATCTGGTTGGAAAGGATGGCATCAGGGTGGATCGCAAAAAGATTGAAGCTATGCAAGACTAGCCTCACCCAAAGACTCTCAAAATCTTGCGTGTATTTATGGGCTTAACAGGTTATTATCACAATTTTCTTAAGAATTATGGAAAAATTGTAGCCCCTCTCACTGCACTCCTAAAAAATAACTCTTTCACTTGGACTACAATAGCTGCTCAGGATTTTCAAACCTTGAATATGGCCATGTGCACCACTCCAGTCCTGGCCCTTCCTGATTTCAAAAAGACCTTTTTCTTGGAATGTGATGCTTCAGGGAAAGGAATTGGTGTTGTTCTTATGCAAGAGGGTCGGCCTTTGTCCTTTACCAGCAAGAAACTATCTGAAATAAATTTGGGCAAATCAATGTACGAAAATGAAATGTTGGATATTCTTCATGCAGTTCATCTGTGGTGGCCTTATATATTAGTGAAACGCTTCGAAATTAAGAAAGACCATCAAAGCCTCAAGTATTTTATGGAACAACACATTTTCTACCCAGAGAAAAAAAAATGGGTGACTAAGATCTTTGGATATGATTATGAGATCATTTACAAGAAAGGAAAAGACAATGTGGTTGTAGATGCACTTTCCTAAAAACATGGAGATGAAGGATCCATTTTTTCTCTTTCCTTCATTGTACCAGATTGGATCCAAGTTGTTCTCTAGGAATGGCTACACGATCCCAAAAGTTCGCATCTGATCCAACAATTGTAGTACAATGATCCAACTTCCCCAGGTTACTCTTGGGTCCATGATGAGCTTTGATACAAAGGTCATTTGTATTTAAGTAAACAAGAAAAACTTAAATCCACACTACTTTCTGAGCTTCATGCCACACCAACAACTGGGCACTTCGGGTTCACCAAAACCTATGACAGGTTCAAACGCTCTTTTTTTGGGAATGGTATGAAATAGTACATTCACAATTTTGTCATTGAATGTGATGTGTGTCAATGCAACAAGGGAGAAACAATCAAATCTCTAGACACACTCCAACCGCTTCCAATTCCACTTTCTACTTGGAGGGATATTTCTATGGATTTTATTACAGGCTTACCCAAATATGGAAATAAATCATCCATCATGGTGGTTGTTTATCGCCTTTCCAAGTATTCTCATTTCAGTGCTCTTCAACACCCATTTACAACGTCCACGGTGGCTCAAATTTTCATGGACAAGGTCTTCAAGATTCATGGCATGTCGCATTATATTGTTTATGATTGTGACCCAACTTTCAAAAACAATTTTTGGCAAGAATGTCTTGAGCTACAAGGAACCCAATTGCATCTCAGCACAACTTATCATCCCTGGACTGGTGATCAAACAGGATTTGCCAAGAAGTGTTTGGAAACATATTTGAGGTGTTTTGCCTTGGAAAAGAAAAATCAGTGGGCTCAATGGTTACCCCTAGTTGAATGGTGGTACAACACTTCATACCATACACCTACACTCATGACTCCTTCTGAAGCGATATATGATCAAAAGACACCTTCAGTTCTCTCATACTTACCAGGTGTCTTGAAGGTCCAGGCGGTTAACCAAATGCTTACAGTTCGAGAGACTATTCTCTGTACCCTCAAATAATATTTTATCATGGCACAGAATCACATGAAGCAACGAGCGAATCAATGTCTCTTTGAACATAAATTTGAAGAAGGGGATCAGGTGTTTCTTTGACTGAAACCTTAGAAGAAAAATTCCCTCAAGGTCGACCATTGTTAGAATATAGCACCCAAATTTTATGGTCCCTATATCATTCTGAAACATGTGGGATAGGTAGAATATCAGTTAGATTTTCCCATTCATTCAACGCTACATCCTGCTTTTCATGTTTCATGCTTAAAGAAGCTGATTGGAACTAAGTGCAAAATGCAAACCAACATTCCCGAGTTAGACAAAGAAGAATCCATTTGGCCACAACAAAAATAAGTTTTGTACCAGAGTGAGCCTCGCCTGCATCATAGAACCATTAAGGAAGTGTTAGTCAAGTGAAAAGATACAACTCCAACATATGCCACTTGGGAACCAACTACCATTCTGCAACAATTTCCACATCTCAAGCCTTGAGGAAAAGGTTGTTCTTAAGGGGGAGGACATGTTATGGTCGTAACCTGCACATAGGTAGAACAATATATTCAGATATAATAAAGGTCAATATTAATAACAACTTTCAATAAAATAGAATAATTCGAATGTAAGAAAACCTAATAGAATCTTATTCTATAAGGATCTTCCTATAGATGCTTCTTTTGATAGCCATATTTAGTATAAATAGGAGTCGAGGGTATGAGAACCACAGCTTGGGTATTATTGTAATAGATCTTTGCTCAATTGGAGGTTTCCCCCTCGAAGAGGCCCCTAAACATTCATCTTAGAATCAAAGTTTTATTTCTATTGTTATTCTTATATCATTTTTTTGTTATTGTGGTGATTGTTCTGGTTATATTGTTTCTATTCTTCCATTTCTAGAATTTTATTTCTCTTATGCATACTTTTTATATCTAGTATATTACATTTACAGATAATTTTTTGTATTCCATTATTTCAAGGATTGAGGGATGTGGATGCTATAGATAAATGGTTGAATCTGCTCGAAGGGTATTTTTCGGTCCACAATTTTTTCGATAGGGAAAATATTACTTTTTCACTTCTAAAGTTCATCCCCCATGTTAAGGATGTTGGATCATGTTGTCATTGATGCTAATGATTTGATTAATTGCTATCATTGATTGATGTCAAGTGATTGATTGATGTCAAAGGATTGATTCATTGATGATTGATGTAATGTAATATGTATTATCCCTGATGAGAAAGCATAGATGAAGATGGATCAATGAGTTTTTATTGATATGATGAATATGGATCAATGAGTTGTCATTGATAAATGATGAAGATGAATCGATGTGGATTCATTAGTATATGATGCATTGTTGGAAAAATATATAGATGAATCATTATTGTCTTATCATGATTGATGAAGTGCACAAATGGATGAACTCCAAAGTGGTCCCCTTATGGTGAAAACCCTCATAGGAATACACTTTGTGGATTGATTTCTCCTAGAAGAATTGTTGGATGACCCATGCTTGTATGTGGAATAATGAGATGAAGATCAAGGAAATTATTGGAGAAACTATCATAGATGGATAGTGTTGGTCATGCCATTTTTGGTGGTATTTGGAATGTCACATAACTCCTCATGATTTGAGAGTTATGGCCTTACAAAGATGAAGGACGCCCACATGAAGGCTTGAAGCCCCCAAGATCAAAGAAGTCAATGTGGCCTAAAAGAAGAAATCATTATTTAAATGATA
>JASDQU010263028.1:0-13209 GCA_032191745.1 Picea mariana | reverse complement strand
CGAGGGCAGACTCATTCTCTCCAGGTTACACTTTGTTTAGTGTCGGAAGAATGGCCCAGGGTGGGAAATGGTCCAGGTTCAGAAATTAGAAACAATCCTTCTTCCTTGGTTGAGAAGAATGGCCTATTATTGATATTCTATATTGAGGGCAGACATTCTTTCAGATCTCACAGACGTGAGTGAAAGATTGGCCCAGATGACTATTGTTGATATTCTATACTGAGGGCAGACACTCTTTCAGATCTCATAGACGCAAGTGAAAGATTGGCCCAGTTGATTCAGTTTTTATCATAACATTGTTTCTATGAAGATGAAGACTACTGTGGTGGCAGACATTCTTTTAGATATCATAGATGTGAGTGAAAGATTGGCCCAAAAAATACAGTTTTTATCATAACATTGTTTCTATGCAGGATGCTATCAGATCTTTGTTATGAATACTATATGACAGTAGATGAGGACTACTGTGGTGAATATGTTTCACTGTTCACAACTATACGGTGTTGATCAAGTACTTGTGTGTTACTTGATGTGGTAGTTAACCACTAGATTGTAGTTATGTACTACTATGAATAGACACAGGTGTGTTCTATCCTTGTTCTAATTGCCTTGAAGACTATTAATAGTTTATTGGAGACAATGATTATTTAGATGAATGATGAACAAATATTTTCCAGATGGAAAACAGTTCATAGCTTTTACTCCTCTTGTATCACTCTATGGTGAGAGTGACTTATCTAGCATCATATCTAACTACTCAGATGAAGTATGGTTTTGAGAGATGATGCAGCTGATGGTGATGGTGATTCTCNGGGTAAATGGTATGTTTTGTGCTCAAGTCCATTACTTGTAAATACCTCTCTAGCTAGGAGGGAGTGTTAATATTATGGTAGCTGCAGGAGGTATTTACCCCCATGTGTGAACCTGATGAGAATAGAAGACTCTGAAAAGAAAGAGAAACCCTAATGAGTTGGCTAATAACCCTAGAAGCCTTGCCAGCTCAAGAAGATAATTTATATTAGGCTATTAGCCTCCAAGAGAAGAAGTCGGCCAGAATTAATAATAATATATTGAACAGACACATACCCAGAAAGAGAAGTTGGTGCCAGCAAACTGGCAAGATTACTATAAATACAGGGTGCCAGTTCTCATTTGTCACATCTCAGAATTGCAGTTCTGCAGTTTGGTGCGCACTGCAGTTGCAGTTTGGTGCACAGGTCTAGAGGAAGGTTGCAGGTGCAGCTGTAGCAACAACTAGTTCTCAGTAATGGCTTGGATATGATCTGAATTTATGCAGGAACAAAATGTAAGAAGGAAATAATAGAGTATGCACAATAGTATTGCAGAGAACACAATGATACAGTAAACACACACACTTCTATTAATTAATGAAATAGAGAAACTGTAAAATTGTTGAACAATACATAGCTAGAATGGTGGTAGCATATCCATGATAAGATATGTGGCAGCTACGCTCATCCATGACAAAGTTGATTACAAAAATAGGCCGAAGGGCCTTATTTATCAAAATCAGGAAGGTAGAAACCAAAAACCTAACCCTAGAAGATGAAACGCCAAAAGTCAAGTGGGCCCTATTTGGGTAAGTTAGTCCATCAACTTCCCGGAGTCATAACTATTGCATACGATCTTTGTTTGGGACGCACGATAGCTCATTGGAAATATCTATCCGAGGCCTACAAATCTCAAGACAAAAACATCATTTAGGGCCTCAAAATGGCCTCGGAAGTCCAGGTCCTGAAAAAACTGCTAAAAATAGTAAATTACCAAAAATGCCAGAAAACTGTTTTGAGCCAGATGGAAAGGTGGGCGGCCACCAATACCCATCTAGATCATTCCTCCCCACTTAAGAATAAATGGTCCCCATTGTTTCAAGTTTCGAGATAAGATGGGGGAATTTCAGTTGAATTTGGCTCCGGGTGAGCCACTTGCCCTGATGCAGGAACTGCCCAGCCTTCACGACTCGAGAGAGATGGACATGTTGCTGGCGAGTGCCCTTGACCTATGAATCCATGATCCGATCAACTGTTTCTTTCTCCAAATAGTCAGGTTTGAGTTCTGTTGTTTCCAACTGCTCAGCCACTTCTGAGGTGTCCAGCAATGGTGGAAAATAGGGGCGAAGGAGCTCAACATTGAATACAGGGTGCAAGCCAAGAAATGGAGGGATGCTTAATTCAAAAGCATTATCCCCAATAGCCTTGGTGATAGTATATGTCCCATAATGAAGTAGGCATAGCTTGCGATGAGGTCCTGTGAGTCTTTCTTTCTGCAAATGCAACCAAACCTTATCACCCACCTAGTATGTGTGTGGCACCTGATGCTGGTCATGATGCTGCTTGTACTTGGCATTGGCTTTTGCCAGAATGTCATGGACTTGTTGGTGAATGTGTTGGATCCGTTCCACAAATTTGGTGGCTTTCTCAACCTTAGTCTGAGCCTGACAAGATGTTGCCTGTGTGGAGGCAATGGGCAGAGCTACATCGATGGGGGCCAATGGTTGAAACCCCATACATGCTTGAAAAGGGCTATGACTAGTAGAGCTGTGAAGGGATCTATTGTAGCTATGTTGAACATACGGCAGGTTCTCGTCCCATGTGCAGGGGTGTTTAGAATTATACATCCGCAGGATATGCACAATCATGCGATTCACTACTTCTGCCTGCCCATCAGTTTGGGGATGGAAGGCTATTGACTATGTGAGCTTGGTATCCATAAGTGACCAGAGGCTGGACCAAAATGTGTTGAGGAACCTGCTGTCACAATCTGAAATGATAGTCTGGGGTAGCCCAAAATGTACCCAGACGCGTTCAAAGAAGAGTTTAGTAGTGGCTTCAGCAGAGATACTTTTCTTGCAGGCGGACAGAATGGCCAATTTAGAGAAGCGATCCATGACCACAAACACATAGTCATTCCCATGCTTGGTTGGAGGTAGTCCTGACATGTAATCCATGGAGATAGATTCCCAAGGCCCATTGGGAACAGGAAGAGGGGTATACAACCCTTGATTCTTAATGGATGGTTTGGTGATGGCGCAGGCAGTGCAGGATCTGATATACTTTCTGACATCTTGTCGGAGCTTTGGCCAATAAAAATACTTCTGCAACACTGCTATTGTCTTTTCGGTGCCAAAGTGCCATGCGACCTGACTGTAATGTGCTTCCCAGATTAGCTTTTCACGCTCGCTTGAAGGAACATAGAGGTGGCCTAGGTGGCATAATAGTCCATCCTGGAGATGAAAATCAGTCACTGGAGTGTCTGTACAAACTGCTCGATAGGTGGCTGAAAAGTCAAGATCACTGTCATATAAGTGAGACCACCCAGAGGTTTCATGGCCACAAGAGTTAAGCAATGTGGTGAGTGTGGCCACAAGCGGTCGACTGAGGCAATCAGCGACATGGTTGGTGCTGCCCTTCTTATATTTTATGTTTAGGTGAAATTGTTGTAGGTATGCAGACCACTTTTGGTGGTGGTCATTTTGCAATTTCTTTTTTGTTTGCACAAACTGCAAGGGCTTGTAGTCAGTGTGAATAACCGTCTCTTTGCCTAAGATGTAATGCTTCCATTTTTGGCAAGCTTGGACAATGGAGTACATTTCCTTGTCATAGGTGGGGTACTTTTGAACTGTATCTGAAAGTGTCTCACTATGATATGCCACTGGATGGCCATGTTGAGTGAGGACTGTGCCAACAGCATAATCTGAAGCATCTGTCTCAATTTCAAAAGGTTGTTGTAGATCCAGGAGAGTAAGGATGAGCATTGAACCCAAGTGCTGCTTAAGTTCCTCAAATGCTTTTTGCTGAGTAGGGGACCAAAAGAATTTGGCTTTAGCCCCACATTTGGTCACATTGCTAAGGGCCCAAGCAATGTTAGAGAACCCCAACACGAACCTATGATAAAAGTTGTCCAACCCTAGGAAGCTGCGGAGCTCTGTAATGGTCCTTGGGGTTAGCCAATCGTGAATGACTTGGATCTTGGCCAGATCCACATGCACACCTTGTTCATTCACAATGTATCCCAAATACTAAATTTCCTTCATCCCGAATGAGAATTTTTCGAGATTGGCATATAACTTGTGTTGTCGCAGGGTGCGAAGGATTTCCTCAATATGCTATAAGTGGTCTTCCCACGTTCTGCTGAAGATGAGGATATCATCGAGATAGATGACCATAAAATAATTGGTGAATGGTCATAGTATATCATCCATCATCCTCATGAAGGTTTCTAGAGCATTAGTTAAGCCGAAAGGCATGACCAACCACTCGAAAAGGCCTTCCCGAGACTTGAAGGAAGTCTTCCAGACATCAGTTGCCTCAATTGGGACCTGGTGATAACCAGACTTCAGATCAATCTTGCTGAAATACTTGAGCACCCTTTAGTTGATCAAGGAGATCATCGATCCGGGGGATAGGATACCAATTTCAGATTGTGATTTTGTTTAAAGCTCTGTAATCAATACAGAGTCGCCAAGTCCTGTCCTTTTTCTATACTAGCACAATCGGTCTCCCGTAAGGTGAGGAGCTTGGTTGAATATGCCCCTTTTGGAGTAATTCCTTGATATGGCGCTTGATCTCTTCGTTTTCCATGAGGGAACGTTTGTAAACTGGCTCATTCGGCACAGGTGCCCCGAGCATCAAGTCAATGGAATGCTTGACCTGACAATGGAGCGGCACTCCGGTAGGGGAAGTGAAGATGTCCTAGTATGATTCCATGATCTTCTCTACTTGTCTGTGTTGTGCAGAGTGACCCTGTGTAGAGGCGATAGATGTGGCCGCGACCTTTCGTTTCCTTTCTGGACGAATCATCAGGACGATGAATTTGTCGGTCTGGGAAATCACCTTCTTGCACTTCTTAGCTGTGATGAGAGAGACTACGGTAATGGGAACTACCTCTAGTATCCGGTAGCAATGTTTTCTCAAAGTAACAATGACACTACGAGGCCTGGATTCATACACAACATGGCGTTTCCACATATATGGTTGTCCTAAAAGAACATCAGAAACTTCAAGTGGAGCAACATCACACATTACCTCATATTTGAAGGGTTTAATGTCGTACGGTAGGCGACACTACTGGCTAACGCGGATGTCTCGCCCTGGAGTGAGCCACCCAATGTGTATGGTTGCGGATGCGGAAATGTTGGCAGGTTCAGCCGCTTGACAACATCTACTGAAATCAGGTTCTTCTGGCTTCCACTGTCAACAATGAAATGTAATGGCTTCCCTTGTACCCACCTCTACGAGTGGAAGAGGCGCTCCCCTTCTTCTGTCTCCTTTGGATCATTAGGCTGGATCTTTGTGGTGGCAATGGTGACATTGGGTTCTGCTTCAATGATATTCCTTCCATGATCTGTCTCTGATTCCGATTCAGATCCTGGATCTGACTCGGGCACTTTCATCTCGGTAAGCAGTGATTGTTTCGCTCGACACTCATCAATGTTGTGCGTGGGACTCTTATGGAGCTCACACCATTTCCAGTGTCTTTCTTTGTCTTCCAGTTACCCTTATTCGCCTGTGGCTTAGGCTGGTTGTCCGAGAGTTGGATATCTTTGCTATGTACTTTGTTCTGTGAACTAGGGTTTCCCTTACCCTGCTTCTGGTTTGTCGAACCGAACTCTCGCTTGTTCTTTTGCTTAAATGTTTTCTCGATTTTCATAGCATACCGGTAGGCGACACCCAATGACAAGATGTCCAGGAATTCCATCTCGATACGGATGTACCAATGCAGGCAGCTGCAATATTTCAGAACCAGGTGTCGCTCAAAGTCTTTGATGCTGAGCTTCGTGCGTAGGGTATGGAAGTTGTTCGTGTACTCTGTCACTGCTTGGTCCCTTTCTTGTCGCAGAGTTGCCCATTTTGTGTACTGGTCGTCATAGTTCCCCACAAGGAAGTATTGCTCCTTGAGGGCATCAACGAAGGATGCCCATGTGGGTTTTGTCCCAAACAGCGTGGGTTCATTACCCTATTTTTCCTCTTTTTGTTCGCAGAGGGTTTCCCACCAATCCTTGACATGGGGGACTACCTTAAGAAGTGAAAATGTAATCTTTTCTCTGTTGGAAAAGTTATGGACCGAGAAGTAACCCTCGAGCTGATTCAACGATTTTTCCAGAGCATCTTCATCTATTTGACCTTCAAATAAGGGAATATCAAAATTAACTTTTACCTTGAAAGGGTTTGGTCCTCCAAACTGATTGTTGGTCGAGGTTCCTTCTGTGGCGGTCGACAACCGTCGAAGAATTTGCGCAAAATTGTCCATCATCTCATTCTGTTGTCGTGCGAGAGCCTCCTCGAGCAACATCTTGATAGGATCTCCTGCTCCGTCATCTCATTTTTCCTCCACCATGGGCAGTTGTTTGCACTGGAGAGGGGTTTCTCTCTCGAGCTGAACTAATTCGAGACCCAACTCCTTATATCCCGACCTCATCGGTGACATGCACAAAAAAATGACAAAAGAGCAGTCTGCTCTGATACCACTGATCCGGATTTATGCACAATAGTATTGTAGCGAACACAGTGATACAATAAACACACACACTTCTATTAATTAATGAAATAGAACAATTGTAAAACTGTTGAACAATACATAGCTAGAATGGTGGTAGCATATCCCTGATAAGAGATGTGGAGGCTACGCTCATCTGTGACCAAGTTGATTACAAAAAGAGGTCAAAGGGCCTTATTTATCAAAATTAGGAAGGTAGAAACCAAAAAACTAACCCTAGAATATGAAACGCCAAAAGTCAAGTGGGCCCTGTTTGGGTAAGTTAGTCCATCAACTTCCCAGAGTCATAACTATTGCATACGATCTCTGTTTGGGGCGCACGATAGCTTGTTGGAAAGATCCATCCGAGGCCTACAATGCTTAAGACGAAATATCATCGCAGATGCTATTTTGCGAGAGAAACATACCCAAAAAAACATTGTTTAGGGCCTCAAAATGGCCCCGGAAGTTCAGGACCCGAAAAAACTACTAAAAATAGTAAATTACCAGAAATGCCAGAAAACTGTTTTAAGCCAGATGGAAAGGTGGGCGGCCACCGATACCCATCTGGATCAGGATATCTCTTGTCTAGGGTTTGGGAGTATCTGATCAGATTTTTTGTTGCGCTATCCTTGGGGAGAGATGCGCTTCTCTTTGTTTGGCTATCTAGCCTAGGGTTTGCTTCCGGAGGAATTCTCAGTCAAGGTTAAGGTGCTTGGAGGGAGGCTTCGGCTTGTGGTTGGGTGACGAGGGTATCGTCAATGGTAAAATGAGCACACCATATTCTATATTCTAACATGCACAATGCCATTTGTAGACTCTCCTCCTCTTGCCTTGTGGTCATAGTGCTTGGTCACCAGCGCTGACTTATGGAATGGCTACATTCAGTGTTGTTGATGCCTGGACAGATGGTTCCATTCGGTGATGTCGATTCTTTATGTTGCATTTTTTATTTGCATATGGGAAATATCCCACATTGCTCCAGAGAGTCGATCATTTGTTGTAAAAATAGATCAATGAATGCAAATCTTGTCTATGCATAGTGTAGCCATTTTGGGTCCCCTTGTGAGTTCCTCCATGTGCCTTAATGCCTGGCGCTCGGGGCTTCGATTTTGATTGACTTGTGTTGTGTTGCTTGGCTCGGTGATTTGATTGGAGATTGGGCCCGTGAGGTAATTGGCCCAATGTTTTTGTCATAAAAATATTCAGTGCGGGTTTGGCTAAGTAAATAAATGAAATAGAAAAGACTAATAACACTTTTGGTCATTAATATAATAAATAGAAGTGATATAAATAGATAAATGGGTATTTTATAAAATAATATTTTTTTTTATATTTTTGTTTTATTTGGAGAATAATAAATTTTAGTCTAGGGTGTCATAAAGAGGTCTAATCTGCACAAATTATGGTATTTTAGCTTTTGGGTAAAGAAATTTTTCCATTTTGATGGATTAAAAAAAAGGTTAAACCTTGACTGAAAAACATACTATTATAATGATGGGCATGAATACTTGCAACATTCACCAAATTGAGAATTGAGGAGAAGGAAAAACTTGGCAAAAACAAGAAGCTCAAGAATTTGACGAAGGAAATTTCAGTGAGGACATCAAGTTTCTAGGTGGCAGGAAATTTTGGCAAAAAATGAAGCAAGGAATCGACAAAAATTAACGCTGTCAACTTTTTTCCTAACATACACTTCCACATAGTCATGAATGAGATCAACAAATATCCCTAATACTGCTCACTAGAATGTGGCAGAAGCGTTACACAGACCAAATGGTAGAAACCTATAAGCATAAGTTTCCCAAGGACAAGTGAAAGTAGTCTTGTCCTAATCCTCATGTGCTATTATAATTTGATTGTATCCACTATATCCATCAAGGAAGGAAAAGTATTGTTTTCCTGACAAAGTATCCAAGACTTGGTCAATGAAGGGAAGAGGAAAATAATCCTTAAGAGTGACCTTATTAAGTTCCCGGAAGTCAACAAAGATTCTCCATTTTCCGGTTACTTTCTTCGGAACCACTACAACTGGGGATACCCATTTGTTGTCAGAAATTGGATAAATAAAACCAACGTTTAATAGTTTATGTATTTCCTCCTTCACTATATATTTTAGTGATGAATTCATCCTTCTCTGAGGTTTCATGATAGGTGTTACTTCTTCCTAGGTGTAGATATGTTGAATGCATGTATCGAGATGTATGCCCTGCATATTGGTATATTCCCAGATAAATGCTCTTGATTGGTCCTTAAGGACAGTCACTAATTGTTCTTATTGATCTCCATCTAGTCTTTAATTGATATGTAGTAACTTTCCAGGACTAATGTCATAAGGCATGGTATAGGATCTGAGATATTGATCTATTTAAAAGATAAAATATGTTGAAGAAAGAGTTGATGGGTCCAAATGTTCTTGAAATTCTTTACCAAACATATACTCAAATTGAGAGAAATATTGAGTAAAATCAACACATGTGATTGCATAAATGAATTTATTTAATACATTATCCATTGTTTTCTCCTGAAGTGCCCAAGAGTGATCACTAGGAAACATAGGTTATTCCCAATTTCCGTTCTCATATGGGCATTAAAGCCACCATTGATTTTATATAACAGGTTGAGATGGTGGGTATATCATAATTTTCTTCATAGAAAGTCCATTAGAGATAGTCATGTCACCTTCTCGACAAACAATGGATGCATTGGTTGTAGCCAACCAAGGTCTTCCCAAAATAATGGGATTCCCTTTAGTAAGATCCTTTGAATGAATGACAAGGAAGTCTACCAGATATTCCCATGATGCTAATGTGACTATGATATCATCCAATATCCCCTCGGGTATAACTTTCATTTTATCTTCCAATTCCAAAATAGTTGGGGTAGGTTGAAGGAAGTGTTTCGACTGTAATTATTATTTTTTGACACACCGACTACACTGAGAGGGGTGGGAGGGGGGGGGGGGATAGTGTAGGGATGTTTTTCAAAACATCCCCTTCAAAAAACTTCGTAGTTAGGAATCACCATTTACTCATTACTTATTGTTGTCATTTATAATCAGTTAAATGTAAACATGCAAAAACAACATATATCATCAATAAGTCATCACCACAAGGAACCCAAAGAACACAATATGTATGTACAATTTTCTTTTTATTACAGACTAAAATCCTTGGGTTATCAACAAAAAGTGAATAGAGTACAACTCTACAAGAGAACCATCTCTATAATGAGAGACTCAGCTTACACAACTCAACACCAACTGAGAAGAGGAATCAATCCTCAACAGATACTAATATGTCAATAGGTACGCGACCTGTCAGTAGTGTAGCACGCATATGTAAGTGCCCTACTAGTAGTACAACTCGTGTATGTAAGTGGTCTATATATACTACAACCTACGTATCACTTCTGAGTCACTTAGGGTTTTCTCTTCAAGACAAAATTAGATCATCTGCAACCTTCAATCACATTCACTTATGTCTTTCACTGTCCAATCTAAACCAATCACAACACAACCAATCTCTCCAACAACTCACTCATGCTCCTCAACCATATAATATAAATGCTACTCAATCATGTATAAGGTATCAGTATACTATGGCAATCATATCAGTACTAAATCATAAGAGTGTCGCTCAGTCTATCAATCAACCAACACAACCATATCACAACAACCATACCAATAATTCCTTAAGCATTCACCATACAATATGCAAGAGTATCCATCAAGACAACTATGTAACCATACCAGAGTTTCTATGACAGATCTGAGCCCATAGAGTGCATATATGAAACTTGCTTCAACCTTCAGTAACCTGACCATCAGCTCATATCCAAGTCTTCATGACTTCTTCATTGTATGTGCTCTGTCCTCCTTCATCTCACGTATGTACATGCTCTGTCTCATTGTATCCCGCGTATGTACGCTCTCTGGCCAACTATTGCTCACGTACTCCTTCATAAACTAGGGTTTTTGAACTTCTAAAAGTTTCACCGTAAAGATATCAGACTTATAGAAACTTTTATGCGTCCATGAGATCCTCCAGACTCTCTCTCTCTCTCAGAATAGATCTTCAATACATGCTCAGGAGATTCATCTTACAAGAGACCCTTGCCTCTTATTTATACTCTCCAAGTAGCTTCTTTAGAATCATCTTATAGGTCACTTTGTCCACATAGTCACTTGTGTTCAAATTTGCCCAATTTTCCGCTTGTTCATGTATCCAATAGTCACTTGACCACTTAACCCTCTTTCCTAATTTTTAGGGTTAACCTTCTCATAACTACTTTCCATAGTTAGAACGTTCTCCATTTATTTAAATATTTATATAATCCTCCTTGACTTTGTCACTTTACGTTATTATTTAAATAATCACTTCACTTTATTTAAATAATATATTCTTTGTAAGAATTTTGACTTCTTTGACCTTTTGGGGCTTCAAGCCATCATATGAGGGTCCTCCAACATCGTAAGGCCATATTTCTCAAACTGTGAGGAGTTATGTGGCGTTCTGCATACCAACGGAAATGGAATGACAAGAACTATCCAACTAGGATAGTTTCACTGAAAAATTCACTGATCTTCATATCATCATTCCACAATTAAACATGGGTTCTCTAACCATACTTCTAGGATAACTCAACCACAAAGTGTCTTCCCATGAGGGATTTCACCATAAGGGGGCCACTTTGGAGTTCATCCATTTGTACTCCTTATTGACCATGACAATACAATAATGAGTCATCTTTACATCAATCCAACTCTGCATCATATATCAATGACAAATCATTGATCCATCTTCATCTATGCATCATATATCAATGACAACTCATTGATCCATCTTCATCTATGCATCATATATCAATGACAACTCATTGATCCATCTTCATCTATGCATCATATATCAATGACAACTCATTGATCCATCTTCATCTATGCATCTTATATCAATGATAACTCATTGATCCATCTTCATCTATGCATCATCTATCAATGACAACTCATCAATCCATCTTTCATCCATCCATGACATCATATGACTATGATTCCACTTGACATAAATCCATTCACATCAAGGATAATACATACTTCATCAATATACTATGACAATACATTGTTCATTTTACATCAATCAACATCAATCATTTGACATCAAACCTTTGACCTTTGACATCAATCAATCATCCTTTGGCATCAATTAATTCCTTGACATCAATCAACCAATCATCCTTTGGCATCACTGACAACATGATTCAACAATTATAAGGTAGTGAAAGTCATAACATTAATGGTTTCCCCTAGGTCCATGAGAGTATTTCCAATGGGAATATTATTAATGATTATTATTACTACTGGATTCCTAGGATTTGCATACTTTGTGACCCTAGGCTTCTCTAATATGTACTTAGACAAGTCTCCTACTAGATGCACTATTGTAGGGTCTTTATGTTTTCTACCTAGATTTTTGATACACAATTCCTTAATTACCTTACTATAAATCGGGATATCCTTTATTGCTTGTAACAAGGGAATTGTGACACAGATATTTTTTATTTTGTTTATAATGTCAAATTTTGGCCGAATCATTGGTTTTTAGATTGCTAATCTCTCCGGATATGGAGGATCTTTTGTAGTTTGCAAGGATTCAATTTGGGGAGGATTTTTTTCTTGATCTATGGGAATAATAAAATCCTCCCATTTAGTATCATCTATGGTCTGGTCAGGAGTTTCATCTTCTTCTTCCTCATAGATGACTACTGAAGGTTTTTGTTTATCCAAAAATTTTCCTGACCTTAGTTGAATCTCATGTAATGGAACAGGAGAAATAACATATGTCGGAAAAGTTTGCAACTCAAAATTATGAAGAGGTTGAGTTGGTTTATTGTTTAGGTTAGGCACCAATTGTGCTGGTAATAATGTTGGTCTTGGGGAAATTGCATTTTGAAATTGTTGAGGTTGTTGTGGAATAGGAGGTAAAGGTGGAGGAAAAAAACCTAGAAAGAGTTGCTAAATATTTGGTGGAAACTGTGGATAAGGATGAGTGGGCATAGGAACATGTGGAATCTGAGTGTTTCCATGGGTTTGTCCTCCCCTCCATCCTTGTAGCCAAGGATGGTGTGAAACATACTGTGAAGACCATTTTTTCCAATTTGGTAAGTTCCATTGTTGTGGTTGTTGGTAATAAAGTGGATCTTGAGGTGGTGGATCCTGGTATGTAGGTTGACACCTAGGATGATATGGCCTTCTAGGTGTGTAAATAGATTCCCCAAGATCCCCACTTTTATAAATGGCTAATAAACTAGGAAGTGATGGGAATTTTTCAGTTGGATGATCTTTAGTATAGAAGCCACGGACTGAGATGTTGTATAATGGGAATTCCCTTGAGGAATGCTTCCTCCTGTACCTCAGACATAATATGCACATCACAACATTCTCTTCCTCCTATTTTTTCTTAAAATTTAAATTGCCCAATTGGGAACCTATTGTACTTAAAATATCAGTTTTAATTTTTTCTAACAGGTTTCCTATTTCTATCCTTGTAATCCTACCAGAAGTAACTCCTTTTGAGTTTCTACTATAGGGATCCCAAACACCCTTTCCATTTTTATGCCTGCTTCTTGAGTATTTTCTACACATGTCACAAATCTCAAAAAATGGTTTATGGGAGACATCTCCCGATGCCATCAGATTAAGTGTTTCCATATATTCTT
>JASDQU010263022.1:1528-13477 GCA_032191745.1 Picea mariana | reverse complement strand
CAGACTTTAAGAGAATTGTTGTCTTCTAAGTTTGATTAGTGAGATCTCTACCTAAGAAAGATACAATATTTAGGTCATGTAATATCAGAAGATGGTATTGCAGTGGACCCGGAAAAGATTAAAGCCATTATGGAATGGCCTATTCCTAAAGATGTAGCAGACATAAGGTCATTTATGGGGATTACCGGATATTACCGGAGGTTTATCGAAGGGTTTTCTAGAATTTCCTATCTGATTTCATCACTACAGAAAAAGGGAATAAAATGTAATTGGTCGCAAAAATTCCAGGACAATTTTGATGAACTAAAAGGACTATTAACTACAACACCTATCCTAAAGGTAGAAGATCTAGATAAAGACTTTACAGTTTGTGTGGACGCAAGTAAATAGGGATTAGGAGTGTTAACACAAGATGAACACGTCATTTGTTAGAATCATGCAAATTGAAAGAACATGAATGAAACTATGTAACTCATGATCTAGAATTAGCAGTTGTGATTCATGCATTAAAAATGTGGTGGAATTATTTTATGGGGATAAAAGTTTTTACTAACTGATAACAGTCGCAGATGCACTAAGTCGAAGGAATGATGGGATTTATGAAGTAATTATCAGCAAGGTAGAAAATGATATTGAGGATAGGATAAAAACTGCAAGCAAAAATGATGAAAATTACATCAAAATAACATAACAATTGCAAGGAAATGTAGAAAATCTGCACAAAACAGATCTTAGTATAGATAAAAATGCACTATTAAGGTTCAAAGATAGGTTATATGTACTTAACTATACTAAATTAAATATGATGATTCTTGAAGAACTACACAAAAACCCATATGTTGGTCATCTGTGATACCATAAAATGATAACAGCCTTAAGGAAACAATTTTATTGGCCTAACATGAAAAATGAAACAGTTGAATACTTGTCTAAATGATTAGATTGTCAATAGGTAAATGTTGAACATCAACATATGATAGATCTGCTACAACCTCTTCCTATACCTGAACGAAACTGGGAAATTATTCCGATGGACTTCATCACAGGTTTTCCTAAGACTCAAAGACAAAATGACTCGATTATGGTAGTAATTGATAAGATAAGTAATTCTTCACATTTTATACCTATGAAATCTACTTACAAAGAGATTAACATCGCTGAAATTTTTATCAAAGAAATTTTTATATTGCATGTAATTCCTAAGATGGTTATTTCAGATAGAGATGTCAAATTTACATCCATTTTTTGGAAATAATTGTTTGCAAGTTTGGGTACTAACTTAAATTTAAGAACAAGTTACCATCCACAAATAGATGGGAAAACATAATGAACCAGCCAAATTATTGAAGACATGTTACAAATGTATGTAAGAACAAAACCAACTAAGTGGGAAGAATATATGCACTTAGTTGAGTTCGCATACAATAATGGGTATCAAGAATCAA
Organism: Picea mariana; assembly: GCA_032191745.1. Lineage (NCBI taxonomy): Eukaryota > Viridiplantae > Streptophyta > Pinopsida > Pinales > Pinaceae > Picea > Picea mariana. Next base: position 12,032 of record JASDQU010263022.1, on the reverse strand, counting down.
CTAAGACGAGTCCCTTCGAAGTGTTATATGGAAGGAAATGCACAACCCTAATCGGTTGGGATAATCCACTTGACAGGATTATGATTGGACCAGAAATGCTCCAAGAAATGGAGAAAATGGTAAAATGGGTACAATGAAACTTGAAGGAGGCACAAGATCAACAGAAAATCTATGCAGACCTACAAATGAGACATCATGAATTAAATATTGGGGAACATCTATATCTAAAAGTCAAAGAAAGAAGAATCTCCCTAAATCTAGGAAATTGTTCCAAGTTGTCGCTAAGGTTTTTTGGTCCTTTCGAGATATTAACTTGAATTGGACCAGTGGCGTATCAACTGGCACTTCCTACAAATTTAAAAGTTTAGAATGTTTTTCATGTTTCATTATTGAAAATATATATTCATGATCCTACTCACATCATCGATTGGAACATGGTGTAGGTGGAACCAAGAGGTGAGTTCCAAGAGGAACCTCTATGCATTCTCGACATGAAAGAAACAATACTTCAGAACAGAGCCATCGCACAGGTAAAGTGCAATGGAAGCACTTTAGTTCTGAGGAGGCCACTTTTGAATTGGAATACGATATGTTGAAGTATCATCCAATACCGTTTCGTGAGATGATTGAACACTGAGGATAGTGTTTTACTTAAGGGGGAGACGATGTGATATCCTCAAATTGTTAGAAAATAAATTCCAAGTTGAATTTAGAAATAAATTTCCATTTATGGAAATTTGAATTTAGAAATAAACTTCCATTTATGGAAAATATGAATTTAGAATTTTGTAATATGTAATTATTATTTTTATGATTGTTGGGCAAAGGTTTGACTTTCCCAACTGTTCTCTTTTACTGGACACATGTATGAGATTTAATGTTCCCCAAATTTACCAAATAATAATAAAAAGAATCCTAGGGACATTAAATCTCTTTCTGTTCGAACAACTTATCTCGAAAGACCTATTGTTATTATAAGTAGGTAGTTGTCATCACTATTAACTTTTTCAAGGTTTATGTTTCCATCTATTGACACAATTAACTACCATTATAACAGATTTTATCTCTGATTTATTTCCTACTGCACAATAATCATATACTTAAAGGGCCAAAGGTAACTTCTCTATACCCCAGCCTCTCAGATTACCAACATATCTAAATAAGCATAATGGTTAGTAAATCCCCACTAACATTATGATCCTATCCATATATCTATATATATATGTATACGTATTAACATTATATTTACAGGGGAAGAACCCCACTCGAATTACAAAAAATATTTAAGCATAGACAGTACCCATATCATACAGGACTAAACGAAGTTGAGTTTAAAACATATATTACGTACTTAAAAATTAAGGTTCAGTACATCTATTGCAGACTTAAAACCTTCTGTCTCTGCGCACTCTGGGCGCTTCTTAGTTTATGAGTGCTAGCTCCTCTTCACTAGCCCCTTCGTTCATATGTCCTTGGGTTGTGCCCTTATGCTAATGCACGATCACGGGCATGGGAAAGAGTTGTTTCAACCAACCTGTTTTTCTCCCCGCAATCCTCCTCTAGCTGACACGTACCCCATTGGTTGAAATTGCAGCCCGCTCAAGGAAGAATATCCTCCATGCAAGTTCCGACTCCGCAATCCTCCCTGTCTGTCAATCTACTTCCTCTCAGCGCTGCTTTCGATCAACGAATGATATCAAACTTCATTCCTCCCTTATTTCCTTTTTCCACCTGTTTACCCAGATTCCAACGATCTTTCGACACCTAACACTCATCTGGATCAACGACTATCATTGACTTCTCCTTTCTGGCCTCTAGGAGTTTTAACTCTCAACTCCACTCTCCTATCAGTGCCAATATCCCAAAGTGGGAGATCTATTGCCACCTATCCCCTTGAATCCACATCTAGGATCTCCTCCGCAGATATGACCTTCAGGGATCTCAAATATCAAGTCCTTTTTCCTTCTCCTTAAATACGCAAAATCTTGCCTCCACGGATGACCCAGAATTACTTCGGGTCATTTCCCATAGTCCACAGATCTTCGCCACATCTCCTCTCCAGATCTTCCGTTTTAGATTCACTTTGGGTGATCTAATGGCTAGGATCTGTTCCGACTCTATGAACTTGTGAGATCTCAAATCTCAATCTCTCATCCCTGCTGATTGGATATCTCCCAGAGTTCTATATCTGGCGCCACATGTCCTCCTTCACATCAACGACCCTTGTTGTTTCCGGTAATCCGGCCTTTGGAAATTTCAAATATCAACATCCATGAGTCTCCATAGTGAATCCTTTCAAATTCCATGATTTGGTGACATCTGTCCAACCTAGATCAATAGCTAAAGTTTGCTCTGGTTGTTTTGACTTCGACTGTTTCAGTTCTCAAACTGAAAATCCAATGTAATTTTCTCTAGAGCTCACGATCTAGTGACAAGTTTCCCCTCATAGATCGACGACTCTCAGCTCTTCGGCTCTTCGAGCTTCGGTTGTTTCAACAGTTCAACTTCTGACTCCTTATGGATCTCTCGACCCATTGACACGTATCCTCTCTGGATCCAACAGTCTAGACTCTTCTTTCACAAATTGGGATTTCGCGACTTGTGACTTCCAGGTTCAAACTTCCTCCACATTCTCGACTTCTGAAATGCCGATATTTTCAGAGTGCCAAAATCTGACTACTCGCGTTCCTCTAGATATAACGTTCCATATATTCCCTTCACATATTGGGACTTTATGTTTCGCAAAGTTGGATGGTCGCTCGCTTCCCTGTTCTCGATCCCTGATATCCTGAAATTCTCCCTGGACAATCGAATGTCCAAATCTCTCCTCGATCAACGACTAAGATTAAATCACGATTTCGTGTTTCGTGAATCCTCACAACTCCACCCTTTGACCTTTCCACTTTGCGAGTCAGTGAAATGATGATCTATTGCCACGTGTACCCTTTCGATGGATGGTCTCAATGAATTTAGGATTTCGCATTTTGGGGTTTCATAGATTTCACTCTACTTCTTCCAAATCTTCTGGTTGTGAAATTCTGATAATTCATCGCGACTAACCAGTGCGCTACTTTTCTGAGATCTAATGACTTGAAATATTTCATCTTATCCTAAATGGATCTTAACCCTTAATCTTCCTTCAATTACCTTGAAGTTTTGTGCTTCGCCTTTAGGCACTTCAACTTTTCAAGACTTAGACACTTTTCTAAGTGTTTCCTCTCGAGACTTAACCACTATTCCTCCTGAGCTTTCTTTTCTCTTTCTTCCCTAGCTTGGAATATTTCAAACATTTTGAAGGCTACGCCTTCCAAATTTATCTGAAACCCCTACTGGAGACAATTTCACTAAATAATAGTTATGATCGCAAGTGTTATGTAGAGTTTGAAGACTAGTTTAAATAATGGACCGACTCTTTAATAGGTAACAGGTTTATGTATCTAAATCCCTAGACATTCTCTCCTGAGATTAAAAACAAGAGAATTGTAACCCTTTTTTATAATCAACACAGTCGGCTAAAAAGAAAAATACTTGCAAAAATCGAGAAATAGATTTATGTGTAAGAGATGTTCATGTAGCTCAGTAAATCAGTATAGGTAACAACACATATACAGATATATATTTCAATTCTGATGTTCACTCAAAATTCCGTTTGGTAATTGCACAATTTAAACATTTCTTAATATCAGTAACAGATCGACCTGATAATTACATTCCTATTGTAGACCATAGATTATATCACAGGAATAGGAACTTTCATACTTTCGTCTACAACAATACACACAATAGTTTTCTTAGTTCTACTCAGGAAACTTCCATACATTTATCAACAGTTAGCACATACAACAGTATTTATTGGCTCTATGCAATGCATAAATTCAAATATAGAGGCTTATTCAATAATTCATTTCCTTCTACCCGAAAAGTAGTTGTATACTAGCAGTCATTCATTAATATAACATTTAACGAGAACTAAGTAAATGCATTCTACCAATTATTAACCAACATAACATTCATCCAGGTAAGAGTAGAAGAACATATCTGAACAAATTACTAGGACAACAAATAGAACAACCAAATTCCACTCGACCATAGAATAGAACATCCAAAACTACTTGTTTCGTTCACCCCCTAGCCTGACCATGAATCCATGAGAGCGAACCTCGAAAATCCTCTTTCATTGTAGTCTCCTTTAGATCCTGATTTTCCTTGCCTCACACTCAAAATTAGTGCTCATAATAGAAAGTGATAGGATTTTCGAAATCTCAAGCTCTCCTTGCCTCACATTCAGAATTATTGCTCATAACAACAAGTGTTCTTCCCTTTTCTATCATACTAGGTAGCGTCTTGCCTCTTACCATATGGTTTATATGAAAAAGCAACTTGTGCCTAGGTCTTTTCCCCTTGGGAATTTCCACAGCTTTACAGATCCCTAATTTTCAAGGGCTGCCAATGGCCAAATTCCTGATTTTCCACTTGTAAAATTCATCCCTGAGGTAGTTCAATCATGTTCTCCACTCATGGAGTCATGGTCAGATGATTTCAACCTGGTTGTTCCATTTGTCCCTGAACAATAAATATAAAATTATTTGTCTCTTACAAGTGTCATAGTCAAAGAGTTAGTTCGGAAAATCAAGTCTTTGCCCAATCAGTCACAATAATTAAATTACAATTAACTAAATTCTAAATTCAGAATTTCCATAAATGGCAATAATTTTCCAAATTCGAATTTGCCAAAAATGGAAATAAATTCCTAAGTGCATTCAGAATTCAATAATAATTTATTTTTTGGGATATTACATGAGACAGACTTTTTAATAAATTAAATGTCGGAAGACAAATGGAACAACTAGGTTAAAAATATTTGACTATGACTCCATGAGTCGGGAAAAAGTTTGAGTTAACTCAAAGCTTATTTTTACAAGTTTCATAAGTTGATTTCTATCACTGGCAGCCCCTGAAAATCAGGGGTTTGTAAAGTTGTGAATTTCTCCAAGGAGGGAAAGGAATGGAAAGACCTAAGCACAAGTTAAATACAACATATGTGGGAGGAAGGACGTTTCTTAGTATGTTGGGGGAATGAGAACTATTTTTTCTATTATGAACACATCTGGTGTGAGGAAAAACATTTTTTTAATTGTTGAAAGTGACAGTAGCTAAGTAGTGTAACTTAGTTTTACCTTATGGAGTCATGTTCAAGCTAGGGGGTGATTAGGACAAGTGATCGTGGTTTTTCTATTTCTATGGTTGGGTGGAACATGTTTGTTCCATTTGTTTCCCAACATCAGTATTCATATATGTATCTCAGCTATGTACTTTTATGGTTGATGTTATATGCTTAATGTTGTTTTTTATATTCCATATATAAAAATAAGAATCTATTTAAGTGGACTATGTAGCCCTGTTAGATTCTTGGCTTGCCACTCTGTAAGAGTATATGTAGTTACTTTTTATTAAGTGTTATGGTTTAGTATGTGTGTGTGTGTGTGTGTGTGTGTGTGTGTATACATAAATATAAGACTGTGTATATGTGATTATTGGCCATGATAGAATTATTTCTTTGATTGTTGTTCATTTACTGTACAAATCAGATACTTCACAAATAAACAAGTATAAATAGACTGTATTGAAATTTCTAGTATTATGATGAGTATAGGTGGAAAAGAATAAAAGTTCCAAATAAAATTTTTTTATCTATTAACACAGAAAGATAATTGATACAATAGATCTCAACATGTTTAACAAAATACATTTATTACAGTCAATAGGTCACTGACCAAACAATATAGATGGGTTTCCCATAGACCCAAGAACTCCATAACTAGTTTAAACAGAGTTTTAAAGAGTCTACATAAAACTGTCTGTAACTGAAGTGAATGCGCGCATGGACCGGTGGAAAGAAAAGAATGGAACCTGAATACCTTTTGGTGGAAAAACTCTTCTTTCATCAAGTACACTGTTATTTCCATCCTGGAAGAGAGAAATGCAAAGGTTTTAGTATCTTTACTAGTCTCCAAGTATTTAAAGAATGAGATAATTAAAATAAGTAAAGGGCGTAACTTAACTTGGATCTCGATGAATATCGGTTCATCTTCGTTTTCCCTTGAGAAGTATTCAATCCACGATTCAAGAGGAGGAGTGGGTTGGTAACCATCTGATGGATTCCCTCACAAAGAAAAAGGGACCCATCATCAAATTATATCCATGTGAAATTATTCTCTTGTGTAATAAAAGGAAGCAAACACACATTTTAATCATGTTTTGTTGCTTTGCCATCTAGGTAGATGCCTTTAGATTATAAAATACAGAGATTAGACACAAAAGAAAGTATAGTATGTAATCAAGTGAAGGAACCTTTAATGAATAATTTAATTGAGAGGTAGCGATAGCTATCTCTCTCCCTATGGAGGCTAAAACGATACAAGATGTTCATCGAAATAGTCTATTTTTTATAGAACAAATCATCAAAGAGAATTACTTAAAAGTAATTACCAAACAAATCTGTACAGAGGACCAAAAAGAATGGAAGGAATTTTACTATGACGAAGTCAACAATTAAAATAGAGCTACCTTTTGTTTTCTCGTAAATCACAGATAAAAAATTCGACAAGAATAGTGTTCACAGTTAAGAAATCATTAAATCAAAAGTGTTTACAAAGACGCAAGGACGCGATTTGGGGAGATACAATTACTATAAGAACTTAATTTGTATGTTAAAGTCTAATAATGCAAGTAACTCCTGAATTATGTAGACATAGATCTCATTATAGAAGATGACCTAGAAAGTGAAGGTCATTGTCGAGATGATTGCAATGTTTTAGAAGATATTAAATCTTATCAGAGATAGAGAACGATTTTTCTCGGACGAGTTCTGATCTGAGTTAAATATTCATTGAGTACCTACAAGAAAAATTGAAATCTTTAAAAAGATTAAACCTTGTTCGACTTACCTTTTCGAATGTAAGAGATCGAATGGACCTCCTTGGAATTCGGATTGAGTCAGGGAGTGGACTGTATATGGTTTGAGTATTTATGTTATTGTGTATGTGACATATGACTGGGTATATTATGATGTTGTTTATGGATTGTTGACATGTTTCGTTGATGGATGTAGGATGACGATTGATTGCTAATCAGACTCGTATTAGGATTAAAGGGGCCATGCACAACAACCAGGGTGTGGCAACATCCCTACCATATCCTCCTAGCACTCCCATCGTGGCTCAAACTGTAGGTTAAGGATTACCTAGTTTGAGAGATCCACGGTGTCATGAGGACAGACTGAGACAATCGTTCACGAATATTTTAAGGGGCACGCAATAAGTCAGGGTCTTTATTCCTTAGACTCCCTTAGTCTCCCACAAGATTGCCTAACATAGTATTGACTCCAAGGTTGGACGTCTACCAAAATCAGTCAAAACGCGACTGGCACCCTTGGAGCACGTAGTGCATATTGAATGAAACGTCACATAAATGAAACATGAATAAAGGAAAGTGGCACCCTTGGAGCACATAGTGCATATTGAAGGGCATGTCGCATAAATGAAACATGAATAAAGGCGAGTGGAACCCTTGGAGCACGTACTGTGTCCTAAAGAACATGTCGTGATTTTTAACACTGGTGAGTCAATGAACCTAGGTGCTTAGAAAACAATATATTATTTTGACATGGTCAGCCTTAAAATAAATGTTGTATGAGTACAGTTTAATAATTATAAAATTTTCCCGTAAAAATTGCTAATCCTAGTTGAAATTAAAGGCTAGGTCTAAGTTAGGATATGAGGACAAAAAAATATTTAAGCAATTAATAAAGGGGGGATGAAGAAAAATCAAATTTAGAATTTAAAGGAGAATTAAATTATCTAAAAAATTAATTACCAATATGTGAAAAGACATGCTAATTTGGAACTTAGACAGAAAAGGGAAATTAAATGCAAAAGGAATGTGGAACATAGAAATGAATCTAGTCTAGAAAAATTTCCTAATTGGAACTCAACTAAGATTTAAGAAAGGCGTCAGTAATTAAAGGAATTTGAGGGAATAAAGGGACATCAAGGAGCATTTTTAGGAACAATTTTAGGTGGGTGAGGGAAATTGGTAAATTAATTTAATTAATTAAATGAATTTCTAGTGGAACTAAGCGATCGGGTGACAAGTGTACGAGGTAGAGTTTTTCCTAATTAATTTTTAATAAAACGAATTTAACATGAAAATGGGAAGTGTCACTAAGAAGAAATCTATAACATTAATGAGGGAGATGGAGGAAGGGATAACAACTAATATGCATAAGGTTATGCTGTTGGATTTTTCTTGACTGATTTTTATTGTGGTAGTTGGGATACCCAGCTCGAATATAGAGTGCTAGCTCGACCTTGCAAGGCGAGTTGTGAGCTAGATTTTCTCCGGTTGTGTGTGTGGCCAATTTTCATCTCAGGGGGCTAAGGGGGAAGAAGAGTACCCCTAGCATTAGCTGGGAGGTACCAGTGAAGTCTTCACAGTTAGAAAGCTAGGAGTTGGACTGAGTGCAAGTGTAGAGGGACATCTTTGATTTCATCGCCTCGGTTACAATAACTCTTTTCCTTAAAGTTGTAATTATGTGAAGGTTTAATTATAATCGAGTTATAGAATTCTATTGTTATTGTATTATAATTATGGTTGAATTGACGTGTTCGTTAATATCCTTGAGATCTAATTAAGGATCTTGGTGTTAGAATATAGAATATTGTGCTCATTTTACCTTTGACGATACCCTCGTCACCCAACCATAGGCCGAAGCCTCCCTCCGAGCACCTTAACCTTGACTAAGAATTACTCTGGAAGCAAACCCTAGGCTAGATAGCCAAACAAGGTGGAGCGCATCTTCCTCCAAGGATAGTGCACCAACAATAGATGATCAGATATGCCAAACCCTAGGCAAGAGATAGTCCAATCCAACTCTAAAACTGGTTGTTGTAGTAGCTGCACTTGCAACTCTCCTCCACATGTGCGCACCAAACTGGGAACTGCAATGTGCACTAGTTGCTCTCTGCAATTCTGAGATGTGTCAAATGAGAACTGGTGCCCTGTATTTATAGTGGTTCTTCCAGATTTGTTGGGACCGACTTATCCTTCTGGGTATATGTCTATTCAGTATATTATTATTATTTCTGGCCGACTTCTTCTCTTGGAGGCTAATAACCTAATATAAATTATCTTCTTGAGCCAACAAGACTTCTAGGGTTATTAGCCAACTCATTAGGGTTTACTCTTTCTTTCTGGAGTCTTCTATTCTCATCAGGTTTACACGTGGAGGTAAATACCTCCCGCAGATACCATAATATTAACACTCCCTCCTAGCTAGGGAGGTATTACAGGCAATGGTCTTGAGCACAAAAACATACCATTTACTCGGTAGCATCAACATAGTCATTTAGACTATCTCATGAATAGATCATGAGCATCACCATCACCATCATCTGCATCATCTCTCGAAACCATACTTCATCTAAGTAATTAGACATGATGCTGGATAAGTCACTCACACCATAGAGTGATACAAGAGCCATTCTTATAATCTAGAAGAGTAAATGCTGTAAACCATTTTCCGTCTAGAAAATATTTGTTCATCATTCGACTGGATGATGAATATCTCCAATAAACTGTTGATAGTCTTCAAGGCAATTAGAACAAAAATAGAACACAACTTTGTCTATCCATAGTAGTACATAACTGCAATTCAGTGCTACACTACCACAGCAAGTAAGTACTTGATCAACAACGTATAGTCATGAATAGTGGAACATATCCACCACAGTAGTCTTCATCTACTGTCATACAGTCTTCATAACAAACATCTGATAGCAACCTGCACAGAAACAATGTTATGATATAAACTGAATCATCTGGGCCAATCTTTCACTCGCATCTGTGAGCTCTGAAAGAATATCTTGCTCACGAACCGTGGAACATATCCACCACAGTAGTCTATATCTACTGTTATACAGTCTTCATAACAAACATATGATATCAACTTGCACAGAAACAATGTTATGATATAAATTGAATCATCTAGGCCAATCTTTCACTCACATCTATGAGCTCTAAAAGAATATCTGCCTCAGAGTAGAATAATGAGATAGCTGGACTATTATTCTCAAGCAAGGAAGAATAACTATCATGTCTTCTGAACCTGGACCATTCCTCACCTTGGGCCATTCTTCCTACACTAATCAAAGTGCACCCTTGAGAGAATGTATAACCCTAAGGAATGTTGAGCCTAGACCATTCACCACCCTGGGCCATTCCTCCTACACTAATCAAAGTGCACCCTGGAGAGAATGTATAAACCCTAAGGAATGTTTGTCTCTGATTGTTGAGCCTGGACCATTCCCCACCCTAGTCCATTCCTCCTACACTAATCAAAGTGCACCTTGGAGAGAATCTATAAACCCTAAGGAATGACTGTCCAGGCCATTTCCTCTGTTAACCACAAGAGGAAAAGATTGTCCTGCATCAACCTCCAAAACGG
>JASDQU010263021.1:2123-15512 GCA_032191745.1 Picea mariana | reverse complement strand
TTCTATGAAATAAACAAAACACAAGCAACAAGTAGTAAACTAGTCATTAACTAGCATCTAATATTTATAGCATAAGATAAAATAAAAGATTAATGAATCTTTATTAAACCAATGGAAATGTTACTTACAACAACACCTTTTTGAAGGCTTGACGTAGATAGATGGGTTCCAAATCCACTTTTATTGATGGGTCATTTTACTCTTTGTGTGCTCCAACTCCAAGCTTAATAGTAAAGGAATTCTTGATGGTAGAGAAATGATGGCTAGGGTACAAGATCTCTCTAGTGGAATTACGATAGTATAACTTTATTATGGATTGTGAATGAATTGTGTGACCTCAATGACTTTATTAGGTGAAATGGTGGACCTTCTTTTGGAGCTAGCTTCAATGTGAACTATCCCAACGCACTAATGAAGTAATAGGATAAGGATGTCTAAGGAAGACTAGATAAAACCCTATAACTAGTAATATTAGATTGATAAGGTCCTCATTTACCCAATAAGCTATTTTGGAAGGTGCAATGACATTAATGAACTGACAAAAGAATGAATTTTTATTTTAGGGTGATAACATGGATTGTGATGGATTTCTTACGCACTCCTCACACAAAAAATGGGGTAAATACTAAACTATGCATTTTTGGTCAATTGTGGTTTGAATTATCTCAATACGATATGATTTATATCACATAATGATGGAAATGAGGGATAAAGTTTTCATAGTGAGGTTTCCAGATGAAAATACCAAAGACTAAGTAGGTCAACAAACTTAAGGTTGATAAAAACTTGACAATCATGTAATTATTACCATAATAAGAGAATTTAACCTCTACATCATGCATGTCTAAGGATAATGACCAAGTTCCATACATAGCACAATTATGGTACTTATTTTTCTATTTTAGAGGAATTGAGAAGTCATCGCTAACCTATTATAACTCGAGTGGTCATGGTTTACACTTAGACATATTTATTCGTTTGTCATCTCACTTTTTGGACCTCCTAATATAAATATTTTCGTTCATTTTCATCTCATCCTTTAGGAAACTAAAACTATCAATCGAATCATTATAAGGAAATGTTGTAGACAATTTAAAAATAAATCTATTGGATATAGCATTCATATTTTTCAACAATGATTAGATGGAATGGTTTCTACCTGTTTTTTCTAAATGATTAGATGGAATGGTTTCTACCTGTTTTTTCTAAACACTTATTAGATCCTTACCAGTAATGGGAGGTAAGTAATGGGAGGTATGAGATTGTCCACTTAGGGTAGTTATCCACTGTATATATGTATAACCGATACTTATTGTAAGAAGGATGATTGTAGTCAATGTACTTGGAGGGATGACAAAGGAACTTGACGTAATTGGAGCTTGCTCATAATCAAATGAAGAATTTTTAGAGTCAGCTATGTGATACCAACACCTAAACTTATGTTGTCTTGTAATTCAATAAAAAATAATAATAAATATGAGTATTTAATATTTAAAGAAATGAAACAAAATGAGGGTGTCTCCATACCAAAGTGTTGTCATCATTAACTTAAAATAATAAAGTTGTACATGTTTTCCATCATCGGTGCACGATTTTTGTGTAGGTGCATTGCTGCTAAGTTTCAAAACATGCACATTCATTATCTAAGGCGTGACTAGTGTATCATAATTATAAAAAGGTTTCTTTTTAAAAACCCTTTGCAAAAACATACATAAACATAAACCCTAGATAACTAAGATTTATAGAAGTTTTATCTTGCATTCTTGTGTTTTAACCCTGAACAATTTTGGAACAAAAATGAGATGAAAACTTATGGGAAAAGTTTTTTCGAAGAGGACATCAAGAGGAGATTATTGTATAGGAAAGGTATCACAAAGGGATTAAAGGGAGGAAGTGTACCACCCAATAAAAGATAAAATATCAAATGTAAAATTTCCTTTTCTATTTATTTTTTCAAAATTCGTCCAATTTTGTTTTCCCACTATTTGTTTCCAAATATTTCCATTCAAATTGAAAAATACAGAAAATATACCACTTAATAAAAGAGAAAATATCAAATGTAAAATTTCATTTTCTATTTCTTTTTTCAAAATTTCCTCATGTTTTGTTTTCTCACTATTTGTTTTCAAAGCTTTCCATTCAAATTGAATTCAAATTGAAAAATATAGAAAATATATTTAGGTTGTTTTCCCACTATTTGTTTTCAAAGCTTTCCATTCAAATTGAAAAATATATTTAAGAATAGATTGAATTAGAAGGAACATTACCTTACATGCTTATTATAAAAGTTACATTTTAGCACATAATTGCACCTTTCTTAAAAATAACACATGTCCTTGTGTTAGGTGATCTTTTTATAAAGGTGTAGAGGTGCACTAGTGCACACGTTGACAATAGTGTTGGTACATTAAGTACTATGCACTCCCCACCAGAAAATTGGGATATTAATGACAAACAACACATAAATAAAGAATTTTACACTACCAAATTATGCAAGAAAAAATGTAAACTAGGTTTATGGAGATAATGGAAAATAAGAACTTATAATGCACTCATTTTAATCATTTTAAAGAGTCTTCCAAGCTTGAATATTGAGTTTAAGGTGTAAGAGGAGAAGGACTAGTTATCTCCAAATAAACTACATGCAAGACAAGAAAACACACTTTCTCTACTCTACTATGGAAAACTCTAGATCTTTCTCTACTCTACTATGGAAAACTCTAGATCTAGGTCACTAATCAAAACACAAACCTTCTAATCTATTTGAGAATCCAATGATAATACGAGCATGAAACCAACTTCAAATTAATAAAAATAAAATCGGGGGTGGGTGGAGGAGATTATATTACAAGAATAAAACCTTACATCAACAAATCCATACTTTTGATGAGGTGGCTCCAAATCCATTTTCCTTGGGGTTATTTTTTCTTAAGGATTTCTAGCCCAAATCCTTCTTCTTGAGGTTATTTTTATTAAAGTTTTCTCTATTCAATCTTCCACAAGAAAATTGGGTAAGTAGAAACAAGGATGAAAAGTGAGAAACCATTAAAATGTAGAAGTATATCATAATAGTATAAGTTTATTACAGTTAAGATTCAAAATCCATATCAATGTGTAAAGGAGACCCTCTTATAAACTTATTATTCCTTCTAAACTTTTATCATGAAAAATAGGTCTACATTATAAAATAATCCTACTTTGGATGTGCCCCTATAATCAAAGTGGATTGTGTCCAAAATAACATGCTTCCTAATAAATTTTGACTATATCAAAAGAACTATGTAAGTTTAGGTGATCCATGTGATATGTTTACATATTTTATGAGTACTTCAACATTGAGATGTTTATCCTAATAATCATTTACAGGTTCTGGGATTGTGAAAAGATGTCATAAATAAAAACGATTGTGAGAAGATGTCACAAATAAAAAGGAAACTTATGATTTTATGATTTATAGATAATTAGATTTTCTATTCATGGAGCCTCATTAACAAAGATAAAAGAAAAAGTGACTTCAATAGAAATCTAAATAGATAATTAATGTTTTTGAAATGCACTTTTAGAAAAATATTACAAACCAATGAAGATAGATCATTAAGAAGTAATCTCATGACACACTTGGGCTTAATATTATTTATTGAAATTTCCAATAAAAATGGCTAAAAATCATATCATTTTTAAAAGGAAAACCACATGGAAGATTATGAAGTGTTAGATCAAGAGAGTCTATAGTTCCCTCATAAGAATAAAATAAAAGTGAATTGATAAACTATGATGACTAGGTAATGAGTGTTCTAAAGAGTCAAAGTCAATATTTAGGGTAAGGTAATGTAACAACCTCTCCATTACGATGAGGAAAAGCGTAGCACAATAGGTAAAAAAAAATTATATTTTTAGCATTAGGAAAATAGCGTCAACACATAATTCAACAACGCATAATCAAACGACATCATAATTAAAATAATTACAAGTGACTCATCGTCGAAATCAAATAACGTTGTCACCAAAGCATCAACATAATTAGTAACGACACTTAATCAACACATCATCACATTTAGATAATGACACATAATCAACAAGCATCATAAATGGCAACACAAGATCAACTCATCACGATCAACTGGAATCATCAATACTTTTAATCACTCAACTCGTCACATAAAGATAACATAAGAATAACATAAGGGTAACATAAATATAACATAAAGATGACATAAATATACTACCCGCCCAACATACCCTACAAGGTTAGGACCTCCAAGACACATAAGCAACGCTCAAGCCCAGGATTCATCCAATTGATTTTGACCACTTAAGGTCTCAGGGCTGGCGATTGTTTTGAGGAACAAGGAGGTGTCTAAATCCCACTAAAACAATCAAGCCGCAAGCAACTAGACCAAATCCATCAGCTTAAATATCAATTATTCAAGCGTAAGGGTCATCATCAACTTATCATCATACATCACATTAAATCCAAGGCGCAAGATTAAGCAATTTCACAAGAGATCATACATCAACGTTTAATTCCAAGATGCAAGATTATCTAATTACTAAATTGTTTTAACGTTGACATTATTGCAAGGCACATTAAATCCAATTACTTAATCAGTTACACATCAACAATAAATGACGCGAGAGCAAATAAACTTTAAACAATCATACGTCAACATAATAAATGGTGCAAGAGTATTTTCAACCTTATTTTCATGGCACAAGAATGTCTAACCACTTAACTAGTCATACATCGATATTAAATTTATGGCGCAAGTAAACTAATAACTTAATCATTCATCAATCGTTAAATATTCATTGCACAAGAGTAAATTATCGATTTATTTCATGGCGCAACAAAATCTATCTACCCAATCAATCACACAACAGATTAATGGACGCAAAAGTAAATTAATACACATCTCGTCATACATCAACGTTATTCATGGCACATGAATGGTATAATTACTTAAGTGGTCACACCTCAACATTAATCGAGACGCGCAAGTAAATTTAATTACTCAATTTATCACGCCTCAACAATATTCAAGTGCCAAGAGAAATCTATAGTTTTGTTCCGTGAATTTATTCAGGAGGACCTAAGCGTTTTTTTCAAACAACAAGTGAGACATAATAAAAATATTGGGCCTATAATTCAAATATCAAACATTTAATAAAAAACAAAAATATATAATAAAACTATATATATCAGATATCAATTACACCAATTAACAAAGCTAATTATATGGCATAAAAAATGGGAAAAGCATAGCTACAGTTAAGGAAAACGCAGTCCCCCTTTAAGGAAAATCGCAGAGAACAAGAAGTAAAATAAACGCAGAGATAAAATAGCTAAAACACATGGTAAACACTACCAGGGGGAAACTCTAGATCTAAGCGAAAATCAACTGCCATACACATATATGATTCAAGGAATTGAAATGCTAGGAGGGATTGAATACCAGGCTGGGAAATTGATCATGAAAATCATTGGGCAAGGGCAGAGTGAAGGCGTAGAGCCATTCCTCATTGTTGGGAAAAATTTTGATGGGAAATACGCCATGGAAGGCCAGGGAATTCGCAGAGACAACAAAAGAGAATAATTGGGCATGAAGTGAAGGCGTAGAGCCATTGGGCTCCCAAAAATGCATAGCTCTGTATGAGTGCACTAAGGTTATATAGCCCATCAAAATTCACAAAGGAAAACCAAGTAAAATCATAGAGAAATAAATAAGGGAAATGCTAAGTCTTTTAGGGGAAAAACCCAAGGACTTTAAAGGAATTTCGTCGAGTCTTTAAAGGTGAACGCAAAGCATCCCCTCCCATACATGCATGCCTCCTTAAGTCACGAAATTTTGCAGAGGATAAAGAATAAAAGAACATTGAGAAATGGAGGTTGACTCAAAGCATGGGATCTCATGAAAACGCAAGGAAAGTATCAATAAAAACGTTGAGCATTGTGCAACGAAAAAACGTAGGGAAAAAGGAGAAACCAATGAATGAAATCGCTAGCAATCTCCTGGAAAATCGTTGAGCATTAAAAGGGAAAATCGATGCTAAGTGCAACCAAATCACAAGGAAAATCGATGCTAAGTGCAACCAAATCACAAAGGAAAATCGATGTTGAGTGCAACCAAACTGCAAAGAAAATCGATGCTGAGTGCAACCAAATCGCAAAGGAAAATTGATGTCGAGTGCAACCAAAATGAAAAGGAAAATTGTTGTTGAGTGCAACCAAATCGCAAAGGAAAATCGATCTTGAGTGCAACCAAACAAAAAAGGGATAATCGATGTTGAGTGCAACCAAACTACAAAGGGAATATTGATGTTGAGTTCTGATGTATGAAATTGTTGAGCAAAGAGGGCAAGGCACAGAGCCTTTGACTCCTCCAAACGCAGAAAAAAAACACCCAATTGTTGGGCAAGAGGAGGGTGCAGGTCCTTTTCTCATCAGAAAAATGTTGAGAACGAGAATTTAACTCACTGAGTGGAGTCATCGAAAGATGGAAAATGGATTTAACACATCCAACGTAAAAAACAAAAAAAAAAAATCGCTAAGCATTGATCATGCAACACTAGTCAAATCCCTAAGGAAAAACACAGAGGTGATAAATCCATCAAAACACTGAGGATACATTTGTGAAGGAAACACAAGGGAGAATACAATGAGTCAAATTGCTAAGAAAAAGAAATCGCATAGAAACGAAAAGAAATCCCACTGATGTTTCATAGAAAAAATCACAAGCATAACAAGAATCATCATACTAACTAAAACTTAACAGCTAATAGGAAAATAACGAAATGATATCGCTCTCGGTGATCTATACATCAATTTTTAATCACAGTTCTTGGAAAATTCTAAAAACTCAATACAAATTAAAATTTTTGCAATTATAATCATCAAGAGAGTATCATAACCGAAGACGAGAATTCAAAGATGTTCTCCTACACTTGTTCTCTGTACTCCAGCTCCTCGCTTTCTAACCATGGAGACTTCACCGGTACCTCCCAATCAATGCCAGGGGTACTCTTCTTCCCCCTTAGCCCCCCGAGCCGCAAAAGGGCCATGCACAACATAACCAAAATCCTCTAGCTCTCAACTCGCCTCACAAGGTAGATCCACCACTCTCTCTCTCAAGTTGGGTATCCCAACTCTCACAAGTAAAACCAGTCATAATTTTTGCAACATAACCTTACTCATAACCAGTGTCCTCCATTCCTCCTCTCAGCCATTTGTCTTATAGAATTTCCTTAGTGACAACTTTCCATTTTCACAATTAATTCATTTTTGTTAAATTTTAATTAGGAATTATACTCTCATACACTTGTCACTCGTTCCCTTAGTTGCACCAATAAATCCACAATTTAATTTAATTTAATGTCAAATTCCCTCACCCATCCTAAAATCGCTCCTAAAATTACTCCTAGTTGTCCCTTTATTCCCTTTATTCCCTTTATTTCCCCTTTAATGACTGATGCCTTTCTAAACTGAGTTGAGTTAAAATAGGAATGTTCTCTAGTTAGACTAGACTCTAGATATCTTTCTACACGTACAAATCTTTTTATGCTTTATTCCTTTCTCATTTTAAATTCTAATTTGGTATTTACTTGCACAGGTGTACTAATCACTCCTTTGGATTTATTTTTATTTTTATTGATTCTTAATTTGAATTATTTCATCCCCTCATTATTTATTTAAAAATTTAGTTTTTACTCTTCTCACTCAGTTAGACTTAGGCTTAGTTAAATCTTTATTTGAAAATGCCTAGACCCTTAGGGATTATGCTTAATACATTCATTATTTGGTTAATTAATTATTCAATTAATTAATTCGACCGGTGCTCAAGATTTTATAAGGTTTAACATTCGCTCAAGTTTTATAGGTCACCTATATTCATTGACTCTTTTTTTTTAAATACTGCGACGTGCCCTTCAAAATGCGCTACGTGCTCCAAGGGTGCCTCTCTCCTTTGACTCAAATTTTGATTATGTGACGTGCCCTTCAAGATGCACTACATGCTCCAAGGGTTCCACTTGCCTTTGACTAGTTTCGGTAGTTGTCCAAACCTTGGATTCAATACTCCATTCAGGCAACATTGTGGCAGACTAAGGGCCTCTCAGGAATAAGGACCCTGCCTTATTGCGCGCCCCTTAGAATCTTCATGAGAGACTGTCTCAGTCTACCCTCACGGCATCGTGGATCTCTTGAACTAGGTAATCGTTAACCTACAATTCGAGCCACGACAGGAGTGCTAGTAGGATGTGATAGGGATATTTCCACACCTCTCCCTCAATATCTGGTCTATGAGCATGGCCCCTTTACTCCTTATGTGAGTTTCATTAGAAAGCAATCATCAGCCTACATCCATCAACAAAACATTGTCAATGATCCATAAACAACATCACAATATAATCAGTCATATGTCACATATGCATAAATAAAAATATTCAAACAATTACAATCCACTCCCTGACTCGATCCGGAGTCCAAGGAGGTCCATTGATGCCATCGGCATTCTCAATCCGCCAAGTGTCCTACACACTCAGGGGAAACTCGTCAATAGCATCTGTCAATACATAGATATCAAATAACATAACATCATAATCCATCAACATCATCATAAGAATCCATAAGTGAACAAATGACCATATACTAAAACTGGATCACATGCACGCAAGTGTTCTCAAAGAATAAGTCAATCACATGTGCTCGCAAGAGTGGGATGTTACATACACCCCCTTTTGTTTTAAACTTCATCCCGAAGTTCCACAATATATATGTAGTAAATAAAGCACCTGACAAGATCAAATGTCTAACTATCAAACAAATATGGAAACTGTTGGCGCATATCATATGCGTCCTCCCAGGTAGCCGAGTGTGTACTATAATTTCCCCACTGGACCTTGACCTAATCGATTGTTCAACACCACAATTGTCAAATGCGATGGTCTGGAATGGGGATTGGCTCCGTCGTGAGTGCGCCCTCGTCTGACACCTACAAGGAACTCATGTCAATCACATGTGTAGGATCACTAACATAATGTCTCAAAATAGATACATGAAAAGCATCATGCATATGCCTCAAAGAATCAGGCAAGGCTAGTCAATAGGCCACAAGCCCTTTCTTTTCCACAATTTTGAAAGGTCCCACAAACCTAGAAGAGATTTTATCACCCTTTCCAAACTTGATCGAAATCTTGTGCGGTTTCACCCGCAAGAAAAATTGATTTCCAACTTCATAATTACGGTCAACATGATGTGCATTGACATAACTCTTATGTCAATCTTGCACTTCTTTAATCCTTGTCTTACGTTTGCATTTGTTCTTCCATTTATTGGATCACTTCTAGTCCTACCATGACCCTATCCTCAAGTTGATCCTACTCAAAGACATCTGACACAGTCTCCTGTAAAGAAACTCAAACGATGTCATCTTAATGGTACCTTGATAGTTGTTGGTGTACGCAAAATCTACTAGTGGAAAGAACTCTTCCCAATGCTTATGTTTGTCCATCACGTACATATGCAACATATCTTCCAAAATTTGTTTTTTTCTTTCTGCCTGCCCGTCTGTCTTTGGGTGATATGCGGTACTAAATTCAAGTTGGGTTCCCAAGGCCTCTTGGAAACTAGTCCAAAATCGACCTATAAACATCAATCCTCGTTCGAATATTATCCTTTTAGGCACGCCATGTAATCTCACAATATCGTTGATAAAAACTCTAGCTATGTCTAGCACCTGATACATCATACACACAAGAATAAAATGGGCACTCTTCATCAAAGCGTCCACTACCATGAAAATCGAGTCATGCCTCCTTGTTGTCAGTGGCAACCCAACAATAAAGTCCATCGAAATGACTTCCCATTTTGATTCTGGAATAACGTGTGGTTGTAGTAATCCAGTCGGATGTCTATGTTCAACCTTAACTTGCTGACATTCTAGACATCTCACCACATAGCTAACTATGTCTGCCTTCATTCCTTTCCAGAAGAATATGAGCTTAAGGTCTACCCTCATCTTCATGACTCCTAGATGAGCCATGTACACTGCTCTATGAGCTTCGTTTAAGATCAAACTTCTCAATTTTTCGTTAGGAGGTACGTAAATCTGGTTATTATACCTCATTAATATGTTGTTGTCCAATGTAAATCCCTCAAATTTTGCTACCAACATGGTGTCTTGTCCGATATTTTCCTTAACCAATTTATACCAGTCATCGTTGCGCTATATAGTTAGCATGTTTTCTCGAAGATTCGTCTAAAGAGGTATCACCGAAAATATGTGTGGTCTCCAACTCAACGCATCGGCCACTCGGTTCACTGTTCCTTTTATGTAAGTAATCTCAAAATTGTACTCGCTAAGCAGTTATGACCAATGCCTTTGTCACGCATTCAAGTCACTTTGCGTAAAAATGTGTTGCAAACCATAGTGGTCTGTTTTTAGTTCAAATTTTCTTCCAATCAGGTAGTTCCTCCACACTCTCAAGGCATACACAATGGCCAATAAGTCCAAATCATGTGTAGTGTAGTTCTCTTCATGATTTCTTAATTTCCTTGAGATGTAAGCGATCACTCATCGGTCTTGCATCAAAACTCTGCCTAAGCCTTCCTTGGATGTGTCTGTGCATACCAGGAAGTCCTCGTCCATGTAGGGGAATTTTAGTATCGGCATTGTCGTCAATGGCTCCTTGAGCCTTCAAAATGCCTCCGCACATTTCTCGGTCCAAACAAACTTCCTGTTTTTCTTCTGCAATTCCGTGATCGGATTTGCTATATTCGAAAAAACTTCGACGAACCATCGGTAATATCCCGCTAAACAGATAAATCTATGTACTTCTGGTACGTTCATTGGCGCAGGCCATTCCATAATATCCTCTACCTTCTCTAAATCCACAACAATGCCTTCGTCGTAGATAACATGCCCTAAATAATGAATCCTTAATTGATAAAAAGAGCATTTCGACAGTTTCCCGTATAACTCGTTTTCTCGTAAACATTCTAGTACCAAGCGCAAATGTTCATCATGTTCTTCTTTCATCCGAGAATACATCAATACGTCAATGAATACTTGAACAAAATTTTCCAACTATTCACGGAACACCCCATTCATCAAGCTCATGAACACCCCCAGGGCGTTTTTCAGTCCAAACGGTAAAACGGTAAACTTGTAATTCATGAACCTTGTCTTGAATGTTGTCTTAGGAATGTCTTCCTATTTGATCTATAACTGGTGATATACTGATCTCAAGTTGATCTTTGAAAACACAATCACTCCATTCATTTGGAAAAACAAATCATCTATTCTCGGCAACAGATATTGATTCTTGATCGTTGACTTGTTCAATTGACAGTATCCAATACAGAGTCTCCACGACCCATCCTTCTTCCATATGAAAATAACAGGTGCACCCCAAGGTGACACACTTGGACATATAAGTTCTAGGTCCAACAGCTCCTTCAGTTGCATTTTCAACTCCTATAACTTAGGGGTCGACATCCAATAAGGCGTTCTTGTTATCGGTTCAGTTCCAGGTTTTAAGTCGATGCTAAATTTTGTCTCTTTTGGGAGACAAACCTGGTGACTCTTCTGGGAACATGTCCGCAAACTCTCATACTACCGAAATCTTTTCTAATCCTTTCACCATGCCCTTTTCATTCAGCACTATGATTTCATATAGCTTGCATCCCTTGTGCATGCTCTTTCATAGTTGTAGGGAAGAAATGAACCTTAGGGAAACTCAATGGTTCCTTCCTACAATCACTCGACTCTATCCCTCGTCATCGGTCAAACTCAATCATTTCATCTTACAGTTGAGTATCGCATCATGCAATTCCAACCAGTCCATAACGATCACGACATCATAAGATCCTAAGATCGTGATGTACAGGTTGGCCTTTGTTACAAAATATCCCAAGTTGAGGCTACAATTTGTAACCTTTCCTCCAACCTTATGCTTGGCACCCGAAGCCATTTCCACATAGCTAAACTCATCATGTTTGACTTCCTTTACCTTAATTCTTTTTAGTGTTGCACTAGAAATAAATCTCTCTATAGCACCGGGATCTATCAAAATACTAATGTTCTGGCCAACAATGGTACCTGACGTCTCAAGCACAGTAGACTGGTGCTCGGTCTGGTGGTTATTCACCGTTGCATGAATCTGGTGGGCCTTGCCCAAATCTCCTACTGTAGTGTGTCTGGCTGACCCGACTACTCTGGCCCTCTTAACCAAACAATCTCATTGTTAATGTGGATCTCCACATGTCCAACATCCGGTCTTCGTTCCAGTACTCTTGTTCCTCGAAGTAGAAGTTGGTGGCCCACCATCCTAGAACCCTGGTCTATTCTACAGAACATTCCTAAACTGTTTTTGTTGCGAACGATGTTGTTGTTGGTGATGTGGTCCTCTATAGGGAGTCTATTACTAAGGCATCGATCATCGTGGTATCGTGAACGTGGATCCTCTCGAAGTACCTTGATACCCTAATGGATGTCTAGCTGGAGTCTGATGTTGTTGTGCACCAAAAGTTGCCTCTCCCATCAGTCTCGCAGAAGTCCTTCCCTGACCCCTATTGATTAGCTCTTCCTCAGCTATGAGGGCCTTCTAGACTGCATCGTGCAACGTCTGAGGCATTAGGATCCTCACCTTCACATGAATGATGACGTTAAGTAAAAACACAAACTTGTTGACCTTGAGCTTCTTGTTATTCATATGTGGAGCATACCTAAGTAGCTCCATGAATTGGGCCTCATACTCGGGCACTGTACGATGACCCTGTTGCAAGGCATTGAACTCATTAAGCTGGCGCTCAATGAATTATTCTAACAAATACCTCTCCCAGAACCGTTCCTCGAATATTTCTCATGACACATCTTCTACGACCATGTTCAATTGTGGTAGGAGTGTCTTCCATCATAGAAGAGCACTCCCCTTCAACTGAAAGACCATCATGTGGACTTTCATGTTGGAGGTATAGTGGCAAAGTGTGAAGCACATCGCCATGTTCTCCAACCATGCCTCAGCAGCTGCGCCGTCCGTGGCACCCATGAACTTAGGAAAATTAACCTTCTCGAGTTCTCTATGAATGATGCCATTACTGGTTGGGGTGCGTTGTGGACCCTCAAGGGGTACAGGCACCCTGGCCTAATCTCTATCTAGACGGTTAATCAAGGCCTCTGACATCCTCTAAAAGGACCTCATCAATCCAACCACATCCCCCATTGCAATCTAATCCTATCAAATGACTTTATCTTCCCCTTGGGGGTTATACCCCTCTAGTGTGGATGATACTGGAGGTGTCGCACCTCCTCCCCTAGCACCATGTTGTCTGCCTCTACGACATCTTCTAACCATTATTACCTGCAGGGACATAATTCAAGTTAATTAGTGATA
>JASDQU010263019.1:0-11609 GCA_032191745.1 Picea mariana | reverse complement strand
TGCACCCTCCTCAACAAGTGCACCCTAGTTATCCTCTCTAAACTCTCACTACTCTCTTCTCTTCACTCCTCTTCTCCTCACCCAATTCTCTCAAGTGATCAAGTGAATAATGAATCTCTTCCTTACCCTTTTTCCTCCTTTATCATTCCTTAGGCCAAACCTAAAAGATCAAGGGCCTAGATTGAATCTAGCCCAAGTCTAATCAATGGGTGAGATCACTTCTCATAAATCTCACTTAGAAACCCACTTCACTTAAGTTTTCATAGTTTGCTTTATGTCTATTAATTCACCCACTTGTGAATTAATTGTCACTTTACGATTTAAGTGACAAATTTCACTTTATGACTTAAGTGAATAAAGTCAATGTGAAATTAGAACATAAAGTAAAGGTATAAGGGTAATAGTCTCCCTCTTTGTGTTTAGAGACTCACAAACACAAGGGGACCACTTTCCAAGGTACCCAAATCTCAACACAATGCACCCATGCTGCAACACATTCGTTGTTGTAACACACCTGCACCTACTGTTGCAACACATATTTGGCCACCTGTCTTCGACTGTAACACACCCATGTTGCAACTCGTTGATGTTGTAACACATCTTCTTCTACTAAATGCTTTTGCTACAACCACAACATTCCTACAAGACACCTACACAATGATATCATATGGGACTATTCTCTATGGGATTACTCATTCAAGCAATGACATTAACTTACACATAATCATGTCAATAACACAAAAAATGACATCATACATGATTCCATTCATAGACACACACATAAAGGTTAAATATATGAAACATCAGTCCCTTTTATTTATTCATATAGATTACAATACAACGACTCAATAGTTGAATATGAGCTTACAATCTCCGTTGGGTTTCCAGGCTAGAGGCCATGGCAACCTCAACCACTTCTTCCTCTTCTATCTTGCAAAACCTCTCTTATTGTCAGTTTTTCCATCTCCCTTGCAATCACTTTGGTACTCTGTTTTATTTCTCCACAACCATTTTCTTCAATTCCCCAAGGCTTCTCATGCCCTTTCATCTTCCAAATTTCATTTTTTTCTTTCCTCAATGACTCTTCATATCCCTTTGTGCGTCCTTCCGGATTTGGCCCAACAATATGCTCCTCCTTCAACGTGTCTATAATTGCTTCTGTAACATCTTGTCCTCTACATCATAACCATCCACACACTTTTCCATTCTATAATAGCACTCCCAACTGCTTCATTTCTACAACTCTGCAACGTTATTGTGATCTATAGTAATGTTGTCACTCCCTACAATGAAACCATTCACAACCTGCAACAACCAATCACTTTTGGAACAAATCTTTAATGTCCCCATAACTACCTTCGTCATGTCATCCCCAGGATGACCGAGATTCTCCTACATCATACTCCCTAGGTTTGAAGAAAGAATGCCCTCATCCTTATGAGGTAAATCACCCACATCTACAATTGTCCAATGCAACTCCATCAATGTTGCACTCTCAACTCTATAGTCCTCATCTGCTATACATTTCAATATGCAAAACATCTTCCTCTGCTGCACATTATTTCTTTCAATTCATTGTTTCCCTTCACTGCACATCAATCTACAACAACACAACAATATTCTCATCATGGAGATCTATAAATTTCATTTTATTCCTACTACAACTTAAATTTCTGTAGCAGTTCACCTTTTGGTACTTCTACCTTCTTTGTCTCTCTTTCTTCATTGCCACAAGAACTAGTCAAGTTATTTTCAGTCATGCATCACCTGCACAATTGGATCTGAGTCATGTTCAATCCAGGACATCCCACTCCCCTTTTCCATGCAGTGTACAAAGTGCCTTCGGTGCATCCATCCACTCATTCTCAAAGCTACACAACATGGAGTCGCATGCTCCCATGTTACACCTCCGTTAACTCAATCCACATCACCTGCACAACTCGATCCGAGTCATGTCCAATCCAACACATCACACTATCCTTTTTCATGTAGTGTACAAAGTTCCTTCGATGTAGCCAACCACTCATGCTCGAAGCTATACAACATGGAGTCATATGCTCCCATGTTACACCTCCCTTGACTCAATCCACAACCATACACATACTACCTCAGTCGAAGATTATGTCAATGTATACACATTCTTTTAAAATTACTAGAGACATAGATCAAGAGTCTTCCTCTTCACGCTCAGTTCTCAACAACCTTCACTCTTCTAACATTCTTCTGCAACAAGTCTTCTTCCTTGGGAGATTTGAAATCTTCTCCTCTCTGTCAGGAACATGTTCATCAATTTCCCACTCTTCCGAACTGTAGGTTATCCATATTCAACTCAACAACTTCCTTCATACTTCATATTCATGACACAATCTCCTACTCGAACATTTTCTTAGACATCTTCATCATATGCAACCTCTGTAATATTGCAATTTCCTGCAATCTTGCAGTTCACTTTCCTACACATATATCATTCTATTGCATCTTATTTTCATCTAATCACATCCACTTCCATCTACAACCACAAATGTCTTTCTTTCTGCAAACAAGCAAATAACATATTAAGGGAAAACAAAAATTCCATATTCTTTCCCTCCTTTTCTTCGTTACATCCAACACACCCACATGTGTCTCTATCTTCCACTGTTGTAATTTTTTTTCATCTATGGTCTTCTTAAATTCAGGTCTACTCAAAAGCCTCTAGTCACCATTTAGAAACAATGCGCTCACTGCTACCAACATGCTCCTTAGAACATATGAGCCCAGTCTCCAGTCCAGGAAACCTTTCGACTGCATTCTTCTCTCAACCACCCTCACTCATTTCTAGTGACCATGCCTTCATTCCAAGATAAAATTCATGGATAACTGCCACTACAACTTCCATCTAATGAATCCTCTCATGATCCAAGCTGACTCTTTCACCTCAAGATAATAGTTATGGATAACTACCACCACAACTACCATCTATTTCTAGGATCCATTTATGTCAGAGACTTCTTCCTTTTCAATAGTACCCTTCTGAACTTTTCTTCATGCAATTTTTTGTTCCTTTCTATATTTCCCCATTTCAGGCTTCATCTTGACATATGCTACCACTCCATTATCTACATTCTAACTTTCGGTTTCTATACCTCATTAACCTACTCATCTTCATGAAGAAATCCTCATGAGTTATTTTATAGCCCTCAACAAGACTACACTTCACATGCCCTTTCTCTAGGACAGTCTCCTATCATTCTTCCTTGAACAACACAAGTTGAAACTACACTCTCATAGGTCTTCTTTCCTTGCAGTTTCTTCAATCCCTGAGTTGAACCATTACTCTAATATCTTCTCGCATTCTTTCATCCCAGAGATGAACCAAGCTCTGATATATTTTCACATTATTTCATCCCATAGTTGAACCAAGCTATGATACCACTTGATGTAGTGAGCATTTTCCCCCTGCCATCAGAGTACATTCACAGTGGAAAATTTATTCATGTGTGCGTAATAGGAATGACAACTTCCATAACACTTCTTCCTCATTGCTACATTTTCCTTCCTTTCGATCTGATTGTGTCGCAACCACCGAGGTTTTACCTCCGTTATCTCATACCCATGTTGTTCCTTTGTAGCACTAGTAACAGATGCTACAAAATAATCAGTCAGTACTCTCCAGTCTATTGTATATTCACTTGTTGCAACTTTCCTTCTACTGTAACTCGTTGCAACTCACTTTCTACTGCAATTGAACCATCCTCACGATGCAACTTACATCTTGTTGCAACACAGACCCTGTTGTAGCAACACGTCTCTATTGCAGCACGACTTTTGTTGTAACTCGCCTTCTGCTACAAATCACCTTCTTCTATAACTCGCCTTCTACGGTGACAAATATTTTGTTGCAAATCAACCATCTTCATGCTACAACATCCATCTTGTTGCAGGCTCTTGTTGCAATAACTCTCCTATAATAGTCCCTTGCTGCAACACATATTCGACTACATGTCCTTGACTACAACATACCCATGCTGCAACACATTCACTGTTGCAACACACTTGCACCTAGTGTTGCAACACATCTTTGGCCACCTGTCTTCACCTGTAACACACCCATGCTAGAACTCGTCGATGTTGTAACACATCTTCTTCTACTACATGTTTTTTCTGCAACCACAACATTCCTACAAGGCAACTGCATGACGATATCATATGGGACTATTCTCTATGATATTACTAATTCAAGCACTGAAATTAACTTACACATAATCATGTCAAGAACATAACAAATGACATCGTACATGATTCCATTCACAAACATGCATAGAAAGGTTAAATATATGAAACATCAGTCCCTTTTATTTATTCATATAGATTACAATACAATGACTCAATAGCCGAATATGAGCTTACAATCTCCATTGAATTTCCATGATAGAGACCATGTAAACCTCAACCACTTCTCCCTCTCCTATCTCGTGAGACCTCTCTTCTTTCCGGTTCTTCCAGCTCCCTTGCAATCACTTCAGTGCTCTGTTTTATTTCTCCACAACTATTCGCTTTAGTTCCCCAAGGCTTCTCACACCCTTTCATCTCCCGACTTCCATTTCGTTCTTTCCTCAATGAATCTTCGTCTCCCTTTGCACGTCCTTCTAGCTTCAACCCAACAATAAACTCCTCCTTCAACACGTCTACAACTACTTATGTAACAAATTGTCCTCTACATCATAACCATCCAAACACTTTTCCATTCTATAGAAACACTCCCAACTACCCCACTACTACAACTCTGTAACAATATTATGATTTGTAGTAATGTTGTCACTCTCTACAACACAACCATTCACAACCTGTAGAAACCAATCACTGTTGTAACAACTCTGTCACATCCCCGTAACTACCTTTGTTGTGGCATCCCTAGGATGACCGAGATGCTCCTGCATCAATCGTGGAAAACAAGTCTTTGAGTGAAGACTCAATGCTATAAATCCTAGCATCAAGTTGTTGGTTCTTAGTGGGTGGGTCTTGTTTTGGGTTCTCTATGTTTTCCATGTTGCAAGTGGAACATGGGACCACCTGAGAGTTTGTCAAAGTGTTATTCCCAACTAATATCTCTATGATCATTTGCTTGAAAGGAGTATTTTTAGATATACCATGAATCATTGTACTATGGGGTCCACACAATGAGGGTTACTTGAGAGGTAGAGCAACGTGATCAACACAATGCAAGGAATATTTTGAAATAGGTCTCCCACAATTGTATCAACAAAACATAGATTTTTCCTTTTACACTAGTAGGAGTATTACTCCCCACTAAATATTATTGCGTTGACGAAATTTCCAAATTCCTTCTGGAAGCAAAGATGTAGGAATTTCATTGGTCAACTTTAGAGGCCAGGGTTTGAATAATCCTAATCACATAGGACTGCCAAGTGCTATAGTTATCTGGTATATCAAAGTTCCAATGATAGTACTTGATCGAATCCTTCACGACACCATCCAAGGAGGATAGACCATACCTAGTAGTCATACTACTCGATACTCTGATACACAAGATTGATCTCCATGAGTGTTGTTGTCAGTGTATTATAGCAATAGGATGACTGCATGTTTATGTAAGGTTGGTTTCAAGTGCATCTAAATCAATTTTGATATACCTGTGGGTACATGGAAGACAATTATGTATATAGGTATTATTTGATGTGGTACTACTCAAAGGCGTACCAACAAAGGTTACAAGGGTGTCCAACCATGTGACATGAATTGTATTTTATGTGTGTATTTTTCCCCAACCACAATTTTACTCGTTGAATGATAGACCTCTATGTTATTTAAAGATGTCATAACGCATCTCTAGCCTAAAAAATCTACTAAAATCTAGAGGTATGCTAGGTTAGGAAAGAGTTTTGATACTAGTTGTGGTGTTCCTTGACCCTTAAAATTGAAACACAGCTAGGCATAAAGAGAATATAACTGCATAAAATCAAATAAAAGAGACAAATAAGAGGAAATATGTGAAAGATACCCTTGTATTATGATAATCAAAAGAAAGAAAACAATGTTCACTTGCCTCTTAAGGTAGGACGTTCTTTCACTGAGCAAAGCTCCAAATACAGTATTACATGACAAAACATTTTATACCCTCCTATCTCTTTAAATAGATTTTCAATAGAAAAATCCTAACTACATGAGGTCCCATCACTAAGGGGTACCAACTATAAAGTGGGCCTTATAAATCAACCCATTTTACATTAAATAATTATCGAGTATTATCTAAAGGGCCTTATTCAAAGAGTATGGTCACCTTCATAAATTGACTAACCCCTAGGTAGTCTAAAGTAGAGAGGTTAGGGTAGGACCTTAGCAAAAGAGGAAACTTCATCCTTGATCTACATCTAGAACAAAGCCAATACCCCATGCTAGTCAACATTGAGACTTTAGTAGAGGGGTCATGTGATTTCCTCAAGCAACATGACTTAGCCCCATAAATGAAGCCAAGATAGATAACCTCGATTGCAAATAGTACTTTCATTTATTTATTCCAAAGGTGGAAAAACCTATCATAACTTAGTTGTCAATTGACAATGAAGATAGCCATCATTGGATACTATTTGTAAATGTAGGTTGGCTCATTACCATTATTCAATGAAAACCATACCACCTAAAATGACTCGCTTGTGGTTTATAAGGGGTACGACTTCCACTATTTCCATATGCTTCTAGGTCTTAGGTTGTTAACTTGTTTCCTTATGTTCGAGGAAGACAAGCTCTTAGCCAATTAGAGGTAGTTTTAGGTTTTACTGCAAGACCAAATGTGGTTTTAGCCTAGATAGTATTTGCAAGAAAGTCATTTTCTCTTGTGGTCGCCATTGATGCTACGTCTAGTGAAGCTGTGTTCTTTCTAGTAACATCTAACCTTAGTGTCATACATGAAACTAGATACTACCCCTAATTACAATTTAACCTCTTGCCCAAAAAAACAATTACAAATAGTACTTGAAACTACATCCACGTGTAAAAATTTAAATTAAGAAATTTTGTTTTTTGATGCTTCAATTAAAACAAATACTATATGGATTATATAAAAATAATACATTTTAAACATATATTTTATATTAATAATACTTCCACATACTTTATTAATTGATAAAAACGTTTCACTCTCCTTAAGAAGTTAACAATTTCATACACTTACTTTAGTGGGATTCTATGGGATGAATCCATGATTTTGTTCTCCTTTCAATCTCTCCATGTGCTTTAAATTTCAAGATAACTCTTTTATAAATGATGGAGATACAACTATGTAGTTCAAGTATTAAGGTAACTCTCTTTTAAATGAAAAAGCTATTATAAAAAAAAATGAAATTTCCATTTTTTAAAATTTAATAAGTATTTTTAAATGTAAACATTGATATAAGGTGACAAACACTCCAACAAATACCACATATGTAAATCTTATTGCCAAAACCATCTTAATAAATTCATCAATTCCACCAAGGATTTGTCAACCTTAATAGTGGAGAGAAGGCGTTGCAATCAAGGATAACATCGTCCAATCTTCTCAACCTAAGCATTCTCAAAATGCTATCAACGTAAACTTTGCTTTGGGGCCTTCCTAGAAATTGATAATCCGAGCAATACTTATATTATTTCCCAATAGTTAGATTAAATGCACAAATGATAATACGTTTGTAAATATCAACCAATAATCACTTTCATAAATGCACAATTAATCTATAATAAATTTTGCAACACTAATTCATAGATATCTATGATGATATTATATTATCATTATTATTTTAATTGTGGTTTATAATGTGAATATATATTTTAATTTTAATTTATTATTTATTATTTTAATTATGATTTATAATGTGAATATATTTTTAATTTTAATTTTTGATTTATTTAAAAATAAATAATAATTATAATGATCATTATTATTGAAAGTTTAATATTAAATTAGATAATAAATTAGATAATAAATTTAGATTTTTTTTTTTTTAACAAGTGTTTTTTATAATAAAAAAGATTATAAATAAATTTTTAAATTTTTTTAATTTTATAAATTAATAAATTATGATAATAATAATTATATAAATGATTTCAAAACGAAATTTAATATTTTCATAATTAAACTTATTAAATATATATATATATATATATATATATATATATATATATATATAATCCAAATTTACAATCAATGGGAAAATATGATTTTGAACTCGAGATAGTTAGCTTTCCCATCAATTTATTTTGCATTTAAAGACACGATGAACTTTACAGTGCTCTCTTTATAGTTGAATTATGAAGAGGGAACCAACTAAAGATGAATGCAAGGCTTGACCATAAAGTGTATTAGTTATAGGAATTTATTTTGGCATCAACCCATTAATAGCCAGTGATATAATACATGAATTGCAGTAACAAAAAAAATACTTTCCAAAATTCACTAAATGAGGACGACGTATCAATGTAAGACCATGGAAGCATTAATATTAAAAGAAAGTAATTTCCAAAATTCACTAAATGAGAACGACGTATCAATGTAAGACCATGGAAGCATTAATATTAAAAGAAAGTAATTTCCAAAATTCACTAAATGAGAACGACGTATCATTCTAAGACCATGAAGACCATGGAAGCATTAATATTACGTAAAGAAGCCATGACAATGAGTATGAAAGTTGATGTAAGGGGAGAGTCACGACAATAAAGGCCCGTAAATTAAAGGATTGACTTTATAACTTTTTTTTAGAGGAAAAAGTTTATAATATTTTATTGGTTTATTTTTTATTAATATAATTTTAAGATTTTGATAATGTAGTTGTAGATAAAATTTAGTCATTTGAAATAATTTGTTGGTGGTTTAAAAGGTGGTAGATTTTCACCCGTGTTAAAGGTTTCTGGTTTTTAGGTCATCAACCTGTTTCTTTACATATGAAGAATATGATTTCTTAGCTACTTAGATGCAATTTTAGGTCATACTTTAAGACCAAAAGATAGTTTCAACCATTCACTAATATCTACTAGACACCCAATATTTCATTTGGTCATTATCAAGACTGCTAAAGAAGATTCAAGTGGTATCCAAAATCACATATCCTTTAACCTCATACACTAAGCTTAGATACTATAACCTAATTACAATTTAACTTCATGCTCACAAAAAATTGAATCTATAACTTAAAAATCACAATAACCCTTTCCAAATTTTATTAAATTTGAATGTCCTTTAAAACAATAATACAATTTACAATCTCCAATAACCCCTTCCAAATTTTATTAAATTTGAATGTTCTTTAAAAAAAATAATACAATTTACAATCTCAATTGTATTATATTTTAATGACATCAAATACTATATTCTAACAATAATTAATTACACAACATTCCACATAACTAAAAACAAGATATAATGTGTTCAAGAATATAATATGTTACTCTATATTATTGTGTACCTTAACATATATATTAATGTGTACCTTAACATAGTTCAAGTTAAGGACCCAAGAGCCAAATCAGTCATGTAGGAGTAGAAGTACTCCCTTTTATAAGTAAGAGAAGTGTAATGCATTATAATAATAAAGAAGGGTTGCATTTAATATTTTTTTTATAATATTTTTAAAATAAAATATTTATATCCATAATTAAATATGTTAAAGTTTCATAAATATATATAATATATTGACATTTTTAAGATAAAATATTTATATTTATAATTAAATATGGTTCAAGTTTCATAAATAGCTTAAATGTTTTACCAAATGATTTTTTTTCGATGATATTTTTAAATGATTTTTGTCCGAAATTTAACTAGAAATTGTTAGATTGGTATATTATTATTTCTGTATAATTTGAGTGTTCCACTCTTTTTCAACATGCTAAATTTATATTTGCATTTAAAAATGGATTTTAAACAACAAGTTCCACTGTTTTTCAGCATGCTAAATTTATTTTTGCATTTAAAAATGGATTTTAAACAACAAAAAATAATGATTTCATACAAATTTATATGATCCAATTCAACAAAAAAAAACTATTTCATAAAACAGTTAAACAACACCTATTTTTATGAGATGTGGATAAATATTGTTTACCTGATATTAATGGTGATATGTTTTAAGTATTAATGTCAGCATCTAGGTGTCATCACGTGTATGATAACATGGTAGTAGAATGACGAAAGTATAGTACTACAAATGGGCTCCACATGGAGTGATGGAATTATTATGCAGGGCATCCACGATGTAAGGGCTTCTCTTAGTTTACGCGTAGGGCATACGAAGCACATGTAGAATTCACGTAGCAAAAAAAAAAGATGAACTACATTTAGCCTCCACTATATCTATGCAAAAGAAATCTCCATAGAAATAAGAAATTTTAGAGCATAATTGATCAATAGTCGTGCATCCTATGGCCATCACAATTCATCAACATGGACCTTTAATTACTTTCTTGACCTTATTGATTCTTCGTTTAAAACACTACTATGCGTTTATTGTTATTTTTTTTTATTGTAAAGCAAGAACTTAATGCAACGATAACATTCACATACAATAAAATTTATTCTATAGAAACCTAATGTGGGAAAACACCCACTGAGAGATGGCTTGGCTTGTTAGACTTTTTATTGAAACGATAACATTCATATACAATAAAATTTATTCTATCGAAACCTAATGTGGGAAAATACTAAGTGAGAGATGGCTTGCTCGGCTTTTTATTGAAACTTAGGGAATTATATAACAAAGGTGTTTTTTAGAGCTTTCTCCACAACGCAAATGCCTCAAATGTTTCAATCATAATACTTTACTTCATGTGTTCTGATACAATATCTTCTACCAATTCTCCTTTCCACTAGAACCTCTATTTTGTGTGAGTCTCTTGCAACATTAATTGTCCCCAATACTCGTACTCCTTCTCTAGGTGTATTTTTTCAAACTCTTGAACTAACCTCTCATGATTCATTCATTCTTATTTATTCCCCACAAGGAAAACTAATAACTTCAAGAATCAATTATTCCCACATCATGAATGTTGGGCTTGTTTTGGCTTCATATATTTGTGTTTGCAGGAAAAGAAATCCTCTTGCAAGGGAATTGTATCATAATCAAGCCTTAATATTTCCTTGATGCAACTTTCCATTGGCTACCACAGTGTCAACATGGGTTGCAGACCTCTCGTCTTTCCTAGTTTTTTGTGTGTTCAATAAAGAGCAGGTCCTGCCATGACTTCACATTCTAATGACCTTCAAGTTTATCTCCCTATGCCACCTATTGTTGTGGAGAACCCCCTCCCCCTGCGGACAGGTGAGTACTCCCTCAGATCTACCCGTGATACAAGATACATTGTGGGATAGATAACATCAAAGAATTCCACTAGATCTATTAGATTTGATTCTAAATTATGCTATGAGAAGGATATAGAATGGTTCAAACCTAATTCTTGGTGGTTGTCCCTGCATATTCCTGGCTAATGCAACTCAAGTGATCTAGTTCCAACTCCTAAAACCCGCTTCCTATATACAAGAAAACAACCAGTACCAAACTCAAACCTTCAAGCACTAGGAATGTCAAATTTAAGCTAGATCTAACCCGATCTACTCAAAGACTATAAAATCTACCATC
>JASDQU010263018.1:8243-21442 GCA_032191745.1 Picea mariana | reverse complement strand
CTGCAGCAAATAAAAGAGGGCAATAATTATAGATGACGATCCAAACAAGAACAGCCAGGAATGATGTTCTGTTCTTCATTGTATCACCTCCTCCGCTTCAAACAGAGATGTAATCAATATGTAGCATCTTCTGTTACTTCTCCATGGTGGTTGTAAATACAAAATCGCTGAAAGCCTCCAGACATTCAAACGAGTGGTCTTGTCATGACCGGGTAAACGGAATTTGGTGAAGCAAGTTGAAGAAAGACATAAGATGGGTGCGCCAATCACATAAAATATTGCAGCAGTGACCATGATGTTTCTGTCTCTCTAACCAGACAGGGGTTAGTAATTTGACGGGGATTGTGATGAAGAAATATTCAATGCTCTCGAAGAGAGTTGGTGAGAAAATTGAAATTCGTTGTCATCTGAAATTATCTCTCGCACTATTTTGCAAGATTGTGTGGGTTTCTTTTAAACCTCGTTTGAATGGAGTTGTGAGGAAATTGAAATTGATTGTAATCTGAAAATCTCTGTCGCCCAATTTTCTAAGATTTTGTGGGTTTCTTTTCATCCTCGTGTGAAAGACTTTGTGGTAGTTATTTGTTTATTATAAGCAATCGATGTGCTGTTTTATTCTCAATCAGCTATCTCGAACAGAAAATAGATTTAAAATAGGCTCTGTCACTGCGGGTCCTAGTAAGCTAAAAGAGGGCTCTTAAACTCCGGGTCCTACTGAACTTGTAAATCTTTGCTATTTTTGCATATTTTGGAATAACTAGTATCGTGCCTTATGAATAGAATAATCAGGCATATCTCGCCACTGATCTAACCCACTTCCATCAGCGTTTTCTGACTTTATCCTCCTACGACAATACGACAAACGACTAGAATTTTTTTTCCTGAACGCCAGTATTTACTGAGTGGAGTTGACTATTTCATATTTTTATTGTAAAAAGACTTTAAAAATTATAATTACTATTCTATTTAGACCTCTTCAACCTGTGTTAGTACAGTAGCACGCTCCTGCTCCGTCTTCCCCTGTACAAGTGATCAAATTTGGCCCCCCATTATCCCATTACCTAACCGCGCGCGGAAAATAGACTTTGTAACAAACATACGGCCCATCGTTCTGCGTCGCAGCGAAGAGACGAAAAGGGGACCGGTCTTGAACTGATTCCGTGGCTCAGTCTGGAATGCATCAAATACCTGGAATCGCTTTCGTCGGCGGAAAAAACAATGGTATTCAACATGGGATATCGATATTATTAAAATGATAACTTAATGGAGAGATCTTTGGAATGATCGTGGTAATCTTATTTTATTTTGATTGTATTTTCAAAATGGTATATTTTAAAGGTTTTATGTTTTTTATTAATTTTTGGTAATTATTATCAAAATAGGACAATAATTAATTAGTGAAATTGTAGTTTTTTATTAATTAAACTGTATTTTTAAATGTGTGAATGAATTGAACACCATGAAAAAATTTTGATCTTTCAAATTATTTAAAATATGAAATTTATAATTCCAACCATTTTTAACAGTTAGGTTTAACTTAAAATTGACCCAAAAATATAATTGAAAATAGTCAAAACATAATTGATTTGGCCATCAAAATATATTAATTTATTTTAATTATATTTTCATAATTAATTTAATCATTAATTTATTTTATTTTAAATTTTATTTATATCTTAAATGTAAATATAAAGTTAAAGAAACATAAACTTATTTAAATTTATAATATTAAAAAAAATCACCAATATTTAGATAACCATAAGCTAAACCCTCTTGAATGTGAAAGAAAAATAGATGAATCATTTTCATTATATTATAGTTATAATATTAAAAAGATTCACAACATTTAAGTAACCATACACTAAACCCTCTTGAATGTCMAAAAAAAATAGATGAATCATTTTCATATATTATKTTTTTTTTTGAAAAGTTGAATAGACACTAAAACCTCTTGAATGTGAAAGGAAAATGGCGGTTTTTAAAACTCTCATATTATAAAACCTCTTGAATGTGAAAGGAAAATGGCGGTTTTTAAAACTCTCATATTATATGGCTCGGCATGGATATTATTTTTATGAGATTTTGTTTTTAAAGATTAATTGTCATTTTTAAAATTTACATCTTATACGTATTTATATTGTACGGAGATTGGGATTTTTTTTAGCTACTTGTAAGTGTTTTGAATATGATTGACTTAGTCTTTTTAGAAATATAATTGAAAATAATAAATTTTTAAATGATTTATTGTTAGTTAATTTTTTTTTTAAATAAAATTATTGTATTATCTTGTTTTAGTAAAAAACATTTATGTGTGAGTGTATATTATAACACGTCAATTGTTCTGTTACCGCAGTGGAAACCAGAATGTGTGGACAAGATGATTGTTCTAAAACTTTAAGAAAAAACAACAATTGTTGACATACAGACATGGGACTTGTCACTTGTTATGCCACAAGTGTGGAAACTAGAACAGGCGGTGGATTGAGTGCCCCGACCACCTATCGAACCTGAACCAAAGGCTGTAGTATGCAAAAATTGCAAAAATTGCAAAAACTTAGCCATTAAACCAGAGAAAAAACATGTGAAAGTGTTAGACATGGGGCGAACCCGGGCGTTCATCTTGGTGAAGTCGG
This sequence comes from Picea mariana, assembly GCA_032191745.1. NCBI lineage: Eukaryota > Viridiplantae > Streptophyta > Pinopsida > Pinales > Pinaceae > Picea > Picea mariana. The sequence goes on along the minus strand of JASDQU010263018.1, from coordinate 18,809 downwards.
AAGACGAAAGGCTGGCAGCAAGTCGGGATCGACTCTTCGCAGGCTCACTTGACAGGGAGTCATACAGGGCGTCCAAACGCTTGTTGAAGATGCTTTGGTGGTGTTGTTGCTCTGCCAGGTCCTTTCTCATCTCAAAGATCAAGACCAGGTGGTCTTCTGTAAGTCTGCAAGAGTTGGGAGTTGGGTGAGTTTGTTCATCAACTTCATCATCATGAGCATGTTCATCATCAGGGTCTTCATCCATGGTAGCAGCGGCGAGGTYATTTGCAGCGGCGRAATCCSTGGCAGGGTCCTCATCCATGGTACCGGCCAAATTATGTCCCGAGTGTTCCTCCGAAGGTAAGACTTCTTCTTCCATAATGCAKCCTGTCTYGACTAGCTCCTGGAAAGGCGTGGTGGTGCAGGTGGCAAGCCGATGCTCCAAGGCAGTTGACKGCAGGAAAGGCAGAACTTCCTCCCAATTGGGTGGAATTTCTTCTTCCACTGGGCACCCGCCATGGAGACCCTTTGTACTAGAAGGATGGGGCTYTGGTTGAGCCTTTTCAAACCAATTCTGACCAAAAGAACTCGGGTGGTCCGAGCCGCCTGGTATGAGAGCTAGAGAAGCTGGTCTCGGGCATTTGTGTCTGCCAAACCAGYTGTAATAGGTTGGCCCTCGCCGAGGCTTGCCTCTCTCGCGATGCATGGMTGAGCAGAACACYAAGCAGACRGAAACACCAGCAGTGCGAACCAAGGCGTKGAGYAGAACAAGCAAAATGATTCTGTGCATAGCGCCCAAATGCTCGATATAGAACTTCCCATAGGACAAAAAGACCAGGAGGACGGAGGATTTGATGACTCTAGCAGCCATTAGTGCAGGAGTAATGGCAATTACCGATTTCATATTGATGTCAAGGAGCCGAGCCTGGGTCTTCATTAAGGTCCAATGCACTAAACCTTGGCACTCATGCAAACTAACCATCGCGACTGGACAGAAGAAGAAGATGACTGGGAGGGGCTTTCACTGCCCTCATATTCACCCCATCCAACGACACGTGTACTCTGTATGTCACCCCATTCGAAGTTATTGTTAGTTAATTTAAATATAAAAGAATTTAGCTTTATATTTAAATGATTATTTTATATATTATTTAAAAAATAAAAATGATAATAAAAAAATAATTAAAAAATTGAAAATATAAAATATATATATATATATATTTTTCGGGTATATCTTATATATAATGTTACTAATAAATTTTATAGAGTTTTTAAATAGTTTAATAGAGTTTTTAAATAGTTTATTATTAATTGTATTTATTTTCATTACAAATTAAACATTATCATTCAAAGTATTTCTTAAAAAAAAATAGGTACAAGTGATTATAATTAAAAAAGTTTAATGAATTGTGGGGCATGCACGATAATGGACATTTTTCCCTTCATGTAACATTTATCTATTATACAATAAATTATAATATCTATTATACAATAAATTAGATTATAGTGTTGTAGCTAATTCGTTGACATAATTGTACATATTTGTTATACAATAAATTAGATTAKAATGTTGTATCTAATTCTTTGACATAATTGTACATATTTGTTATACAATAAAGTAGATTATGATATTATATCTAACCATCATAAACTCATAAATAAGTTTAGTAAATTGTGGGGCATGCATAACCATAAACCGTTTTTGACTTATATGTCCTCCATCTAACACTTATTTATTATACAATAAATTAGATTATAACGTTATATCTAAAAATTTTGTTATACTCTTACAATTCAAAATATCTTATTTGTTTCGATTCAACTAAAATTCTAGTATTAATATTTTATTACATTTTTTTTTATTTGGAAAGCTTTTGAAATCTAAAAACACTATAATTATTTTAAATTTTAGTTTATTTTTCTCTTTTATGTTCTCCTTTAATTTCACCCCATCTTTTTATTCTTTTCTTCTCTCTCTTTTCTCCTTTAATATTTTCCTTCAATCTCTTCCTTTCTTATTTCCTCTGCAGCCTTACAATCTCCTCTCTCTCTTATCTTTAGTCACTCACCCTCTACTTTAATTTATTTTTTCTCTTTTATGTTCTCCTTTAATCTCACCCCACCTTTTTATTCTTTTCCTCTCTTTTTTTTCCTCCTTTAATCTTTTCCTTCAATCTCTTTCTTACACCTTTTTACATTTCTTTCTTGAATTCTCCCTATCTTCCTCTTAGTTCTTCTTTATTTTTCCTTTTATCTTTTAACCTTCTTTCCTTTCTAATCTCTTATTAGTCCCTGCCGTAGGCATAGAGGGACTATAGCGATCGATAAATCATTGACTTCATATTAGTTTGTCCTTTGACCACAAATATTTCCATATTATCTATTGTTGGAACCAGGGAACTGAAAACATCGATTTTTATATAAAAAAAAAAAGTATCATATTTGTCATGATATGATTGGACAAGGGATTGGAGGTCTTATTGTCGACTTCACTATTCCCAATGTTATATATGTTGTCATATCCAAAGTATTTGATCGTATATGATATTTTTGAATCATATATTTTGTTATGCATTCGTCGAAGGTGGATTAATGCTAGCATTAATTCGAATGTTTGGTTTAGCATTTTATGCTAGGTAAATTTATGGCATTGTTTGATATGGTGGCATATCGAAAGTTTGGCCTTCCAATACATTCTCTGGTGTTCGAACTATTGTTACAAAAAATATAATAATTTTTTTGGGATACGTCAAAGACCTGCCACATTGAATTTGTTTCTTAAATGTTTACAGAGCATTTCTGACAGACTTAAATGTTTACCTAACAGGCTTCGTATTGTTGAATGGTTACCTAGCAAGCTTGTTACAAGACCTTTTCTTCCGTTTTTTAAATTTATATGCTCCAGCGGCATTGTTGGTTCACTGGTCCATACTTGTTTTTTGCATGGCACTGATTTCTTATTTGCATGTTGTTGTTGTTCTTGCTTGCATGTTCGTGTTGTTGCAGTTTGCACGTTTGGGTTTCTGCAATCACGATTGGAACAACATCGTTCTTGGGGGAGTGGTTGCTGCTTGTTTCTTTCTTCATTGTATGTTGTTTATTGTTGCTTGATTCGACTTTGCAGGGTTCTGGTCCTGCGCTTGCAGTTGGGCCTTATTTGCAGGGTTCTCGTCCTGTGCCTGCACTTGGGTTCTTATTTGCTGCTTGTTCTTGCTTGCCCAGGGTTTGTAATGTTGGCATGCTGCATCTGCAGTTGGATCTCTGGTTACCTTTTTTTGCAATGGAGATTGCATAGAATACTATTAAGATAAAATAACAGAGTAAAAAATTGCAGAYGATGTAAATTGCATCTCTTACGCGTTGAAGTAGAGTTTGTCGRCCTCAAAGTATATTTCATAGTTGCGGATGCTTTTTCCATGGATTATGTGTTACTATGGTTTCATAGTTATGAGAGTGTCTTTTGTTGTSTGGGAGATATAGTTGTTCTCTTCCTTTTATTTTCCTCTTGTAAACTGTGTTTCTGACTCTATAGTTTCTCGCGTTTCTGTGRTCATTCCGACCGAYCGCTATTTGGTTGCATACTTAGCCAGTTTTATGGATGCGGCTTCGCGGATAATTTTTATCGATCTATGACAAGTCGTGTTCAGTGTATACATTAGCTTTCCGGAATTAGTTTTCTTTAAAAGAAGGGCTCCTGGACATAAGAGAATGCAATTTATGAAATTATAGGTTTCCTGAACAGCATAAGATAATGCTCGCAGGTCGTCGGGGTAGCGAGCTGAAAATTGGGCTTATGTTGTTCTGTGCCTTGCAAATAACACGGAGAGTTCTGTGATCATTCCGACCGACCGTCATTCGGTTGCATACTTAGCCAGTTTTATGGATGCGGCTTTGCGGATAGGCTGTATCGAACTATGACAGGTCATGTTCGGTGTATACATTAGCATTCTCGAATTAGTTTTCTTTAAAAGAAGGGCTCCTGGACAGAACAGATTGAAATTTATGAAATTATAGGTTTCCTGGACAACATAAATTAAACATAGGAAATATGTNAAGAGAATGCAATTTATGAAATTATAGGTTTCCTGAACAGCATAAGATAATGCTCGCAGGTCGTCGGGGTAGCGAGCTGAAAATTGGGCTTATGTTGTTCTGTGCCTTGCAAATAACACGGAGAGTTATGTGATCATTCCGACCGACCGTCATTCGGTTGCATACTTAGCCAGTTTTATGGATGCGGCTTCGCGGATAGGCTGTATCGAACTATGACAGGTCATGTTCGGTGTATACATTAGCATTCTCGAATTAGTTTTCTTTAAAAGAAGGGCTCCTGGACAGAACAGATTGAAATTTATGAAATTATAGGTTTCCTGGACAACATAAATTAAACATAGGAAATATGTGATTTTATAAAGTAGATATATAAAACATGCACAAAGCCCTCGTCCCATACTTAGCCAGTTTTTGCATCGTGGGTTCTCGGGGTAGACGGCTGAAAATTGACAATCGGAGAGCTCCGTGATATACAAATTGACAATCGGACTTGCAGACTATTTGAATTTTAAGGGCTTCGTGTCCAAAAAATTTAGCACTCTCGAAATAGTTTACTTTACGTACGTTTTACATACGTTGTTGGACAAAAACACACAAAAAAAATAGTAAGCATTTTTTGGATTGCGGGTTCTTGAGGTGGCGGGCTCTAAATTCGGCTTCTGTTGTTCTGTGTCCTACAAATAGCATGGAGAGTTGCGCGATATACAAATTGACAATCGGACTTGCGGACTATTTGAATTTCAAGGGCTCATGTCCAAAAAAATTAGCATTCTCGAATTACTTTTCTTTACGTACGTTTTACATACACTCGTGCACAAAAACATAGAAAAATAGCAGTCTCGTCTGTTACATAGGGATCCATCCCCGCTACCTTCACCGCTTCCCAATACACATTAAATATGCTTTCAAAAGTCAGAATCGACCAGATAGGTTCGAAAAGATGGGCTTTAATAACTGGAAAGCTCGAGTACATCTCCCATTAAAATGAATAGGTTTTTTTTTTTTTTTTGCTTGTGCAGTTTTAGTTTTCTTAAAAGCTTCAGCATAGTTCACGAACGTGTCACCCACAGAGGCCTTGACGTCATGTCCCTCTTTAATATTGTGCATATCTTAGATGTCAGATTTGAGAATTTGCTCGGATATGGGAATTTTAATACGTGTTGCTAGTCATTATTCAGTGTACATATTCGAAAAGATTAGCATTAATAAGCTAAAATATCGAGAACATTTGTCATTAAAACGAATCAACACAAAATCTACGAAAGATCATCTAGCGTTACTTTTAAATACTTATGGCCATTTCTCTCTATCATCAAACAACTGCGCTTTAGGGTGCCTTCGTTCTAATGTTCCTGGTCATGGACATGTAAGACAACTTAGAGATGCGATTGAGGGGCAGATGAAAGAAGAGAGACTGGTTTTATGTGACGTGAGCTTTGAGTAAAAAAAAAACTCTGTTATACAAGAGAAACTCAGAGAGGATGAAAAAAAAAGAACAAGCATGTTCTAGTTGGTGTTCTCCCTATGTTCGATCTTTGGTTGGTTGAAAAGGTTGCCTAGAGATTTGTTTGTTGAACTTCTTTGTTTTCTTGCTGGGAATTGTAATGGATTTTGAGGTCACGTGCAAAATAGTTCTTCGTTTAAGTATATAGCTTCTTCCAACAACACAGATTTGGCAAGTGTATTGAATTGTACAGATCCCAAAAGAATTTGTTTTCTTCGAGGGTGGCGCATTTACAGTGGCTTGCAAAATGGCCTGTCATGTTCGTAAATGACGCGAAATATTACTCCATTTGCGAATGTAACCAAAGGCAAGTAACAAAAACTGTATGGGTGGATAAAACGACATATTATCACTACAAAAGTTTCTATTTCAAAGTTTGATGAGCTACATGTGGGTCTAGTAACCGACTTGACAGAAAGCCATGTTCTTTGTCAAAGTTTATTTGGTTTCCTCTGGATGTAGTTGCAGACTCCGTATATTTGGCGTCACCTCCGAACATTCCAAACCTTTTTGTGGGCCGCCATACCTCCATCGTTATGAGGAAAGATATATTTTGATGCCATCTACAACATTTGATACGGTTGCCAGAGCTTTGTTGGTGCGTTCTGCAACAATTGATGCACTTGCCACACCTCTGTTGCCCAAAGAAGTTATGTACCTCGACAGATTTTGATTTTGCATCTGGGTTGGACATTTCTTCCAATTTACTGTAATAAAACAAAGAAGTTCAACATACAAATCCTCAGGCAAGCTTTTCAGCCAAACAGATGATCGAATACAGGGAGAATACCAGTCACTATGTACTTGAATTTTTTTCCCCTGCCATAGCTATTGTGACATAAAACGACTCCGTCCACTTTGAAATCGGCCTGAATCGCATTTCTAAGTTGTCTCGGATTTCAAGGGTCAAGAACATTGGAAGGAAAGCACCTTAAACCCCAACTTTTTGACAGCAAAAGGAAATTAATATTTGACAAAGAATGGAATGTTGAATAAGCAACCATTGCAAGCAGGCCATAAGCGGAAGAGACAAGGTATTCAAAAAACTGGGATAGATGTAGTTGGCAACACCGATTAAGTACAAAACCCAAAATTGATATTCAACTCGTTTTTTCCGAATAAAGAGTTTGAACGTCAAGAAAAATGTCAAGAAGCTTCATCAATGTACATATTTCAGTATTTTCCAATTTCTTATATTTGTTTTAATTGTATTTTGTACCTTCTTCCCCTGTGTCGTTAAACATGAACAACAAGCTTTTCTTTATGCTGCCCATTACTTCAATCTAAATAAAGATGGTCTGTTCTTTCTTTACATTTTACATTTAAGAATAATTTTTCATAAGCGGCTCAACTGTTGACACAATGTTCATGTTCAATATGTTGAATATATTGCAACTTCTTCTATTTCATAATATTCGTGCATATATACTAATATCAGTACTATTGGAATAAATACAAAAATCTTAGGCAATTATGTTTGGGTTTGCGGTATTAAAAAACTATGTTCCATGTTCTGTCATATACATCTTGCAGCCAAAGAACTTCCGTAGTCTGCAATTTATGCTTTAATTACTTAAGTCACACCAAATATTGATTGCATTTAATTTAATTTAGATATTGATGTTTATGGAGAGCCGGTGTTTGCTCATGTCATTGCAAGCAATACAAGATAAATAGATGATAAAGAGTTTATCTCATTGAGACCACAATGCAAATTCATGTTTCTTATTGCGCTATGTACATGTTGCAATCAAAAATTTTGTGGTTTCAACGAAATTTGCGAACCAAAGAGCATCTTGCAAATTGGGAGATCATTTGCATTTGAAACAGAAACAATCCATTAATATATATTAGTATGAATACTATTCAGATAAATATGAAAACTTTCTCCATTGATAGATACTAGTATGAATACTATTGAAATAAATATCAAACCTTTGTCTTGGTCAATACTTAGCCAGTTATCTGGGCACCAGGCCCCGGGTTCGCGATACCCAACACCTATGTCCCCTATTTTGTCATATACATCTTGCAGCCAAAGAACTTCAGTGATCTACAGTTAATGCTTTTACTAGTGAGAACCCAACAGGGGTTCGAAAAACATTGCCATTAATAAACGAAAAAAAAAGGTTTTTTCGACGGTCAGATACTTATCTCTTTCCCCCTTTTGCTTTTCCCGTCCATTATGTCTTTTTGGTTTTATACTTAGTTGTCTTTCTATGATGGGCGATTGCAGGGTTCGCGCACTGCCATATACCAGATGCAAGAGAAAACTAATGTGGCGATGTCTTTTCTTTGTATATCAAATTGTTTGGTGCAAAGGTCGATGGGTTCTACTCTATGGAACCTTCTGGGAACTTGCTTGCGACCGATTTAAAGTATGGTTGGTTCTTGGTTATCTGCTTTGTCTGTCAATTTGTATACCCTGGAACTCCAACTGTTCTTTGGAGAACACGAACAATATAATTGATTTTTTTAGCGAGCTGGCACGCAGATCCGCTTGATAATTTCTATGCCACTGTGACGCAAATGTACTATGTGGCTTGGTTTAGCAGATTTCCTTGATCGATGAACTTGGTCAAATTATTGTTCTAAAATAATTTGAAATCAACGAATATATAGTGTACGAAGTGCAACTGTCCTATCATACCAACAAGAGGCTCTTAAAATTCAAATTGGTCATTGTTTTGGCATTTTGTGCTTATTTGATGAACTTGGTAAAATTAATATYCTGGAATAATTTGAAATCAACGAATATATGTTGTCTGGAGTTCAATTGTGCTATCATATGAACAAGAGGGCCTTAAAATTCAAATTGGTCCTTGTTATGCTTGCCYTGATAGAATTAAAAAAAAAAAARCATTCTTTTGTTTCATTCATTTTTTTAAAAATAAGTAATTTAACATCCTTTAATAATTTAATGTAATTCACTTGTACAATATCAATAGTTAATATTAATAATTTAGTATTTGAAAATAATGTTTTTAGAAAAAGTTAGATAGGATGAGCATCCCTAAACAATTGCAATCTTGAACCCGCCAGACGTGGAGTTCAAAAATCCCCCTGTCAATTTGTATATCGTGGAAGTCTGAGTATTATTTGCAGGACACAGAACAAAAGAGGCTCAAATTTCAGCCCATCAGGCCAAGAACCCACGATCCAAAAAGTGCCCAAGTATGGAACAAGGGATCCACATATGCTCTATAACATCTCTTGTCCATACTTTCTAAAAGTACATGTTCATTATGTATAGCTCGTTTGTCGGAAAACTTTTATATCGGTCGAACGACCAGATTGTACAAACTTTCTCGTCTAATTAAATTCTGCAATATCAAAAATTAATATTAATAATCTAGTATTGAAAATAATTTTTTTTAGATATGTTAGATAATTGATAGGGATTAGCATCTGTAAAAAATAAAAATGCAATGTTCAGCGAAGCAGCCTGCAAGTCCTCCTGTCAATTTGTATATTGCGGAAGTCTGAGTGCTATTTGTAAGATACAGAACAATAGAGACTCTATTTTCAGCCCGCCAGGCCGTGAACCCGTGATCCAAAAAGTGCATAAGTATGGAATGAGGGATGTGCATATGCTCTATAAAATCTCTTGTCCCTACTTTATATAGAGACTCATGTCCACAAGTCCGCCTATCAATTTGTATATCACGGAAGTGCAAGTGTTATTTGTAGGACACAAAACAATAGATACTTAATTTTCAGCCCGCCAGGCCGCGATCCAAAAAGTGCCCAAGTATAGAATGAGGGATCTGCATATGTTCTAGAACAATACAAATGAAATGTTCGACCAAGAAGCCCGTAGGTCCTTCTGTCAATTTGTATATCGCGGAAGTCTGGGTGCTATTTGTAGGACACAGAACAATAGAGACTCTATTTTTAGCCCGCTAGGCCGCGAACCCACGATCAAAAAAGTGCCTAAGTATGGAATGAGGCATCCACATATGTTCTAGAACAATACAAATGCAATGTTCATCCAAACAGCCTGTAGGTCCTCCTGTCAATTTGTATATCACGGAAGTCTGGGTGCTATTTATAGGACACGGAATAATAGATACTTAATTTTCAGCCCGGTAGGCCACGAACCCGTGATCAAAAAAATGTCCAAGTTTGGAATAAGGGATCTGCGTATGTTCCCTCATACTTAGTGAATTTTATGCCCATGGTTGCCGAGTTGGTGCAATTGAACTCTGTTCCTTTTTGTTCTTTTATATACATCTTCCACTCAAAATTTCTGTGATCTATAATTCCACTGCTAACTACTTCGTCCTTTTCCCTTTTTCTCTTTCCGTGTACTATGGGACTATAAAGTATGGACATGATATCTTATAGAGCATGTACGGATCCCGCATTCCATACTTAGCGACATTTTGGATCGCGGGTTCTTGGGCGGGCGAGCTCAACACGAGGAACCCAACCGACCGCTATTGCTTTCCATACTTAGCCAATTCTATTGCTTTCTTCTTCACTGGTTTGTCTGTTGGGGCATTTGAACTCTGCTTCTTCTTGTTTCGTGATATACATATCGCACTCAAAATTTCTGTGATTTACAATCCCACCGCGGACTCGTTGGTCCTTTTTCCCTTTTCTTCCCTTGTATTATCGCTTTGTGGTTATATACTTAGTCGCCTTTCTATGATCGCGGGTTCCAGCATTGCCGGGTTGACATATCTTTATCTCCATCTATATAATCATACAACGAATCTGACTGACTGCTTTTTCTTTCCATACTTGGTCAATTTTATGGCCACGGTTGGCGAGTTCGCGGTTTCGAACTCTACTTCTTGTTACATCGTGTACATCTTGCACTCAAAACTTTTGTGATCTACAATTCCAACGTGGGCTAGTTGAACTCGCAAGCTTCACTCTACCACGACTCACAAATGTTTCAAAGTATCTCTCCCTGCCTTCCATCCCCACTAACTTCTTGTCCTTTTGGTTGTCCTACCATACCCTCTTCACTGTTACGTGCATTGAACTCAAAAAGTTTCGATACATAAAATTTGACCCTCGTG